>JAGDQP010000986.1:110964-136125 GCA_022664845.1 Lepisma saccharinum | reverse complement strand
TTTTAGCTGCTACAATCCGTTTTAATGCCCTCCTGTCCCTATCGGACAGGATTGTCTTTCGACCACTGTTGTGCTTTGCAGACGTTGTTTGCCCATGCATTGTGTATGGCCTCGTGACATTGGACACAGTGCCTGTCGATACCCTCACAATGGTCACCGCTGTTGTCACTGAAGCTCCAACCAGACGGGCACCAACGATCATGACTCTTTGGAAGTCTGTTAGGTCGCCCATTTTACCGCACCACTTGCACACCACGACACTCACAGGTAAACTGGGTACTGCTGACGGAAGAGGAAGGTCCACAGGACACATTGAAAACAAAACACGATCGGCAACCGCAACACGTGGTGTACAGTGGCGGGCCACACTTACGTGTCCTGTATGACGTGTTTTTAGATTTTTTGTCCAACCCCTTATATATATATACAGTATATATATATACGAGGGTCATTTAACTCGAACTGGCAACACTGCTACGATTGGAGTGTCGTGTGGGCAGGAGACAAATGACGAACGTAGTGTGTGCCGTGAATGTGTACGAGTCCGTTCAACGCTGCTGCGGTCCTATATTACATTGTGCGTGGCGAGTAGACAGTGTTAAAGTGATTGTTGTGTGAAATACCGCCCTAACGCAATGTTCACGAGTGCAGAACAGCGTGTATTTATCAAATTCCAGTGGCATGAGGGCAAAATGCTAGGACGATTCGCATAGGATTAGTAGAGGCCTGTGGTGAAGCTGCTCTACCGTATCAGACAGGGGCGAGATGGGTTGCAGCATTTCAGGCGGGACGACAGTCAACAGACAAAATGCACGGTGGAAGGCATATGCAAACGGCTACGTACGAAATTCAACTTGCAAGACTACGGACACTGCTTGACGGTGATCGGCGATGGACTTATAGTGAATTGGCGAAGGAGCTGAACATTTCGTCCGGATCAGTGTTCCGCATGGGGAAAATTGCAGACAGATGGGTACCCCATGCTCTGACCGAGGTTCAAAAGTGGCATAGGTGGGAATGTGCGCGCCTACACCTTCAACGTTTCCATGAGGAAGGTGATGACTTCTTGCACCGCATTATTGCAAGTGACGAAACGTGGGGAAGATCCTAGGAGCCTGAATTGAAACGTCAGTCGAGTGAATGGCGGCACCCAGAATCTCCACGACCGAAAAAGCTTAGGCAAGAGCCAGCAAACTTGAAGGTGATGATGATAATATCATACGACCACGAAGGCATTATCTTGTCACATCAAGTTCCACCGGGCGTTACCATCAATGCTGCATATTATGCTTCGTACTTCAGTCACCATTTGCGACCAGCATTGCGGCGCAAACGTCCACACCTCCTGGAGTTTGGACCAATTCTCCTACACGACAATGCCCGATGCCATACAGCCCATCCAGTACAGACTCTGTTACGACGATGGGGTTGGGAGGTACTGGAGCACCCGCCATATTCCCCGGATATGAGCCCCTGCGATTTTAACCTTTTCCCAAAAATGAAAGTACCTCTCAGGGGCAAACGTTTCAGAGACATTCCTAGCATTGTTCGTGCCTTAGGGCGCACTGTCAACACCCTCCCATAAAGTGGGGCTTTGACAGGTATTCAGGAAGGCCTGTAAGCTTCTTGAGGTGAGTGATTCACAACATTCCATTTCACAATTATGTTGCCACTTCGTGTTAAATGACCCTCGTATATATATATATATATATATATATATATATATATATATATATAGGATAGATAGATAGATAGATATTGACCACCGCCGAAAACGAAGAGCAAACTGAGATTTGTCAAACATTTATCTCCTATACAAAGAGTTCCAGGTGTGTACAAATCAATTGCAATTGTGAGAAATTGAATACTGGTGAGACAGGAAGAACTATAGATACCAGCAATAAAGAACGTCAGCTACATTGTAACAAGAAGGGTAACACAGAAAAACAGCTGTGGTAGAACATTGGGGGAACGCATTTATATCCAAATACCGAGGTGTTACACAAAAACAGCGATTATTTACAAAGAACTATAAAAGAATCAATTGAAATAACAATGAATTAACAGCACTTCAACAAAGATGACAGTTGTAAATTAAATCAAATTTCCAGTCGACAATAGCAAATTTTAAAACGTATTCATAACGGCTCTGAGGATGTCAATGAAACATTGTTATGACATTACCATAAATAAAATACATGACGAAAAAACAGAAGAAAATATTTGATTATCATTGCCCGAAACCTGAAATTCAATGCTGCATTGCCTGTTCTCAGATTCAGCGATTTTTTCTTATTTTCTTCCCCACCAAATATTAAATACATATGACTTACAATAGATTGAAGTGATACTAAGGCGTTTTATAGAACAAAAAGTGATAGAAGAATAACCTTGTAAATCATCCTATTCCATCTGTAAGTTGGGGCAGTGGTTTTTATTTTATCAAACATAGTGACTTAGCCGGAAGGTGCTGTGACTTTCCTATTTCTTGTTTATTATTATTTTTTTTACCAAACTTAAAATACACGATGCCTAAGCTTTCGTATACAATAAATATAATAGGTTAAGAGAGAAGTGCAAGTAGACGGAAGTGGGCGCAATCCTTTCTAACTTTCTTATTTTTTCCCCTACCAAATTGAAAGTACACACGCTTCTAAGCTTCCAATATCGCCCGAAACAGCGAAATTAACATAATATAATACATAAGAAAATTCCACTTGAAGTCAAGAATTCTATTGTGTTCGTTTCCACATTTGTATGATTAATTTTAAATGAAATCCAGTCAATAACTTTAATGACTTTCCATATTGTTTAAACACTATTAATGTTATTTTAAATTTAGTTAGTTTTCAAGTTGTGTATGCATCAAAGATGCCGAATACCGTAGCTCAGTTAGTGCAGTGTTAGCTTAGCAATGTGGAGTTTCTGGGAACGATACCAGAATCCGCCTATCCTGGCTGAGTTTTTTTCCAGAGTATTTCCTCAGGCTTAGCCTACCAGTCAAATGCCAAGATAGTAACTACTACTAAGGCCCTTGCCGACTACTTTCTTCTCCCGACCTTATGCCAACCTGATACTGAGATACATGTAGGCCATAAATAAATAAAATCAAAATGCGTAGAAAATGTCAGTTCTACAGAAAGTGAAGACTTAATATTTTTCGGGAGCGACTTAAAAAAACACAGCTCCTTAAAGATCAGTTAAACTCTATGTTCATTGGTCTATCGTATGTATATGCCATACCCTACCTCAAACACACATCTTTGGTGGTGTGAAAAAGTAGAGGACGTGTGTTATTTCAAATAGCGCGCTCAGTTGACGTTTAGAACAAGCATAGAAATTAATAACTGTACCGAGCAATAGAACTATTTCCCAGAGGTACTTATATACTTTTGCTGACGGGTCACAAAAACGCTCACGCGGAAGTTTTGTGGAGGTTATTTTCATTTAATAACCTGGTGTGAATTTTAAATTCCTTTTGATTAGTTACGAAATTAATATTATAAGGCAATCCCTTCCATGCTTTAATTCTTAGAATCGTATTATAATACTCATTTGATGGTCCAGATCTATTAGCTCATATCTCAATATGTAGCAACCAAACAATTAACGTTTCTATTCCAGAAAACAACCTCTAACCTTTTATCATGCTCTAATGATGGACAAAGTCACTCGAGTTATGCTGTAAGCACGCGAATTTGATCAGCAATTTCATCTCTGGATAATAAATTGGTAAAGAACATTGTGCTGCTTTTATTTAACATCATTTCTACAGTTTGATGTGCATGTGGAAGCAAGCTAAATTTATTTATTTAAAAGAAAAAACAATTTTAGAAATGCAGTGCAATTAAAACTATCAGAAACAGCTTAATAAAAAGAACCAAAATCAGTAATTACAATTTACGTTAACACTTTTGGGTTATTTAGAAGAATATTGAGAAATAAACAACTCACAAACTAAAAAAAAAAAAAGTATTGATTAAGATATTTTTAAGTAATAGAAAAATATAACTTAATTCAAGTGTTGTTTCTTCCTGATACTTAGTCTGTTTTCAGGAACTTGGGATGATTATGGGATTAAGAGACATAGAATGTTGGGTTCAGTGGTTCCTTTACAAATTATATGTGGATCTTATTATTATAACATTTACAACTCCTTTGCTCGGAATAAAATTAATGTACAACAGTGAGCTTCCTATTATATGGCTTTTCCTGTTGTGTTATGTTGTTTCTGGAACAATTTTTGTATTTTTTCTTACCACCGTCTTCAAGAAAGGTAAGTATATTTACAAATTGCCATGCTTTTTTTTAATAGAAATTGTTGTAAAGTGCAAACCATATTATTTCCTTGAAAATCAGAACGGTTATAATTTAAAGCAATGCAAACAAGATTGAATTTTTTGAGAAAATCAGGTTTGATTCTTTGTGCTAATTGATGAATTTTATTTGATCCCAGGCATATATATTTACAGGAAATAATTAGCAAAAGCCAACTTCATGTACTTAACACCGTACCGTAGTTAAATGTGAAGTACAAACCAAAAACAATATAGAGACGAGTCGTACAATTCTTACGATATTCATATCGTTGACGTAGAGTTAAAATAGGTTTTTGCTTTGCACATGGCTATACTGCTCTTGGTAGTTATATGGGTATCATGGTAGTCATCTAGAACTAAAACCAAACAAAGAGAATAAGCTATGGAGAGCACGAAAGGAAACAGAACGTACTAAGAAAATAAAAGGGGAAGAGAAATAAAAATGGAACAGCAACTAGTCTGTTACAATTCACTGAAGGATGCACCGAAGGAACTTTTAGCTGTGAAGAAACATTGGAAAAACAAGCTTTGGTTTGATGATGAATGCCTTAAGCTTAATAAGGAACGGAAACAAGCAAGGCAACGATGGCAAAATAATAAAAGGGAAGCAAATACCAATATCTACAGTAACGCGAAACGCAATGCCACATACGGGTTCAGGAAAAATGAGAATGTCTGACGCAAAAGATTCACGAAATAAGGGAAAACGCCAAGACAAATAACATTCGAGATCTGTACAAAGGGTAAACTCGTTAAGAAAAGATTACCAGCCTAAACTAGGGATGACAAGAAATGAACGCGAAGATCTTCAAGATTATCCGACTAAAATTATCGATGTGTGGAAAAATTATTTCGACAAACTTCTTAATGTACGCAACGGAGATAAAACAGAAAAAATAAAATCTATGCAGCAGAATCGTGGATAACAGAACTTAGCGAGATCAATGTCGAAATGTCAGTAAAGAAATTGAAAAAAAAAATCACTTGGAATAGACAATATTCCTGCTGAATTATCTAAAGCGGAAGTAACTGTACTATTCAAGGAACTGCATAAATTGATAAGTGCTATATGGAGAAAGAAGGAGCTTCCAAAGGAATGGACAACCTCAAAAATAGTTACGGTTTATAAGAAAAAGTACTATAAATCGGACTGTAATAATTACCGTTAAATCTGATTATTCCTAATGCGTAACAAAGTACTCAGTAACATCCTGCTAACTCGCCTATTTGTATACGTAGACGAGATAAATGGAGATAACCAATGTGGATGTGTGTAGAAGAAATATCACGACCTTGAACCAGTTTTCGTTTTGAGAAAAAATGTTAGAGAAGAAATGGGAACACAATGGGACTGTTCACCAGTTTTTCATTGATTTTTTTTTAAAACGACTTTATCAAAAGGGACTACGCAATATCCTGGTAGAATTTGGAATGCCGAAAAACTGATACAGCTGCTGACGATGTGCCTCAGAGACTCTCTAAGCAGAGTACAGATAGGTAATAAATAATATGTCGAGATTCGCAACGGATTGAAACAAAGCAATGCCTTGTTGCCTTTACTATTTAACTCTGCCTCAGAATATGCGATTCAGAAAACGGAAGGGGACAAGAAAGGACTATCATTTAATGGTTTGCATCAACTGTTCGTATACGCGGATGATGTAGATTTATTAGGGGAACGATATAGATGCACTGCAAAGTAACACCGATTTCTTAGTAGATGCTTACGATGAGATAGGTCTACAGGAAAACATATAGAAAACAAAATACATGATAATAAACCGAAACACTGGTAATAACGGAAAAATATCCAAACCAATTAAGAATGAGAACGTAGAGAAAGTAAATACTTAGGAACATATGCAACAAAGAAAAACGAGGTCACGGAAGAAGTAAAATGTCACTTAACATGGAGCAACTAATGTTTCTACTCGGTTCAGAAACATCTCACAATTAATATCAAGAAAGTTGAAATTAAACAAAACGGTTATTCTGCCGGTAACATTTTACGATTGAGGAAGTTGGAGTACGTCCATGGCAGATGAACATAATTTACGAGTGTTTGAAACTAACGTCTTGAGAAAGGCATGCTGGAAAAAACGGGACAAGATGACTGGGAAATGGAGGAGACTGACTGATGACGAACTTAGCGAATTTTACGACTTACCTGATGTTGCAGGAATAATGAAATCGTGACGACTAAGGTGGGCAGGGCATGTAGCTCGGATGGGGGACAACAATATTATATTTTATCGTGGTTGGTAAGCCGAGGGAAAAGGACGGTTGGGAAGACCAGGACGACATTGGCAGGATATTAGAAAGAATCTTCGAGATGTAGATATTCGTGATGGAAACTGGCCTGATGTTGCTCAGGGAAGAATCTTATGGAGAACGTTTGTAACTACGGGGATGAACTCACAAGTTCCGGAAGCCATAGATTAAGTAAGTGGCCAGTTCACATAATTTTTGTTTCTTGCAGTAGCTTTGATGTGATATGAATTTGCTTATAACGTCTGTCTTTTTGCAGAAACTAGTACTCAAGTTGTAACGATACTCTGTTGGAGTATATCGCTTATAGGGCTTGCCTATTATCTTGAAGGCGCGTATGAAGACCTGGGCTTTGGTGGAAGATTGGCTATAGCTTTGACTCCGAATTCTGCTTTTTATCTGGGATGTGCGAAAGTTATTCTCAGGTATGAGATGGAAGGTAAGTTATAATATTGAATAATCTCTTGAGACAAATCTATTCAGTCCCCCTATCTTGAGGCGAACATCTTATTTTCTAACAAACGATTCCTTTCATGCAAAACTAATATATTGAAAACAATGAATAATAAAAATGCTCAACAGACATAAACATTTAAGGAACCTTTCTGTAGATGCATAGCCTAAACTATAACGCCACTGTATGTAAATTCCTAAACTTAAATTCAATTAACCAATAAATATACATTGTAAAATCAATCACCCTATATTAAATCATACCTTAGTTGCCTTAATTTACACCTCAGCTTGATCATACTATTAACATAGGCCTTACTTAAAAGAACATAGTAATGAATTTTCTTTCAAAATCATGTTACAGTAATTGGAATAGATATATGTTCTTATTCTAAACCACTACTAATCCAAGACATGGGGCGGCCCCACGTAAAAGCATGTCCAGTGAAGAGTGCAACACATTCCACAAAGAAATATTCTCAAGACAAATCACATCTCTCTTCTGGACAGCATTTCCAAGAGACCCCAGTATTAATGCCCCATTAAAAGGAGTACAATATCACCTATAGCGGAGGCTTTCAGTGGCCTTTACCTATCACCTTTTTAACCACGAGGTTCCAGGTTCGGCAATACTCTAAGAAATAATGGCATCCCATTGGTCTCGCAAGCCATAGTTCCCATCGGACGTTCAGCTAACAACGCATTAGTTCCGCGTTAATTCCCCACACCCCGGACCTCTAACAAGTAAATCTATCGATGGTTCAAACTGCTTTTTTGACCAACTTGGTAGAGGAATAGGCTACACCAGGAAACTATCAGAAAGCATTATTAAAAGCGCTTTCGTCCATAACTCTGGAAATACCCTTTTTAACTTGAAACAATGCGGGAAACAAGACACAATGCACAAGTAATGAGTATTGGGCACCACCTGCTCAGTGCCCATTTTTTGTTAAATAGGTTTTCATTTCTTGGACTGTTTCAAGAAGAAGAGAGTATTTTCAGACATCTCAATCAACTACGCATAGAAATGTCACATTTCGATATCTTTATCAAAACTACGTTTATGGTAACACTGACTTTACCAATGTATTTCTGGTAAAATTCTAGCCTAGATTTAAATGTTACGTGACCTCCTTCCCATTTAAAAAATGGAACAAGATTCAATATGGCCGACTTTAGTATAGCGGCAACGACAAACGTACCCTCCAAGATAGCGCATTGACCCGAAATCTATTCTTCTGTATTCGTTTTCAATTATTTCAAGTATTTTACAAATAAACGTATGTTTCCTGTATTCACTATCCTTATGAATCAAACTTTTGGCCATTGTGCCAGTCTTTATGGGGGAAAGCGCTTTTAAATCATGCTTTCTAGTGGTTTTCTGATGTTCCCTGTTCCTCTACTCAGTTTGGTTGAAAAAGCAGTTTGCACCATCAAAAGGTTTAATTGTCTGAATGAGTCATAGTTACTTCTTAGGAAGCATTTGTAGCGTAATAGTCTACCGATTGAAAATTTATAAATTGTATTTAGGAAATAAATATGTATGTTACTTTTAAGCGTTCTATATATGAATGACGTATTTTTCCATGATCTGCACGTAAGATAATAGTTCTTGTAGATTTGTTGCTACCTTTTGCTTATAAGTAGAACTCCAAACGTAGTTATGTAAAAATATATATAAAATGATATATTAATATTCCTGAATTCTCCATATATTCAAGTTTCAATATTAGCTTATGATCATAGCAAAACTCTCATCTACGCGTTACGTTTTAAAGAGTAAACTTATTCACAGATTAGAAATCTGCAAAATCATTTCATTTATATATATATATTTTTTGAAAAGTGCCACAGTGGACATATTTTGATATTAGGCTACTCTTATCTGGTAGTCATATCTGTTTTTACCAAATACTTAATTGGTTATTAAATATGTGACTGCTTACCTTACATTGTTTGCTTAATTAAATGACAGATAAAGCATATACCTAATTGTATAGTCAATCTTATTATTGATCGTATATTACTACTTTGATGACTGTTCTTCATACGTGTTTTCAACGTTGATTTTAAGTTCATTTCGTTAATAAACCGTTATGGGTTTAAAACAAATAGGTTTATTTTTAAATCATATTTCAAAAATGATGTCATTGCGTTCATACAATATGTATTCATTATATTATTTTCAGCTATGATATCATAGATTTTGTTTAAGCATTTCCGGCTAGTGTTATGTCAAAAAATATAATTAAAAACTAATTTAATGACCGAAACTAATTTTGGTGTTTACTTGGGCACGTTGAAAACAGATTGAACATTTAATCCATATTTTAACGAAGTTAGAATTTCGTTGATACGATGTAAATGTGACGTACTTTAACTATCACTCATACTATGTCCTAGATTTCGTTTCACACTTGTATTTTAAATTTAATTGCTTAAACATTATAATAAAAAGCAAATACAATGAAAATAACTATATTTTTCATGTGTTCATTTGCATGTTGAAAACAGGTTGAATTTTATACTATATTTTAGCGATACAGTAAAAGAGTAGTAGCCCCTCCTGGTGGATTCTTGGGTAAGTGGTCAGTGCGTCGAGCTACCAACGAGAAGTGCAGAACGTACCTGTAAAAAAAACTTGGTATACTTGAATTTTATATGGGCCAGTCTAGTAACTGTGTACTTCGGCCCGTCACGATTTGCCTTTAGCTGTTAAAATCCACACCCATGCGTCTGCCGGGACTCAAACCCGGGACCTTCGAGCTCATGGCCTACCGCCGCAGATCGCTCGACCACCCGGACGGCAGAACGTTTCTGTGTTCGAACCTACACCTGCCGCTCGGATTATTTACTGTTGGAAAATAAACACCGTATATCGTGATAAAAGCAACGGATAAAATTGAACTAAATGTGTGTATACCAATATACAGCATTCATGCCCTGTTTTGGCCAACTAAACCCGTTTATTCATCGTTTCATCTCAATCATTATTCAACGTCGAATAAACCGTTGAACAGTCAGACCTTTCTGTACATTTACAATGTTAACATAACGTTTCGGTACTAACGTTTAATACACACATTTTCAACGTTTGTGTGCTACTGGGGATGAATAAACAGAAGGCAATATGAAGAGGTTCAAGCCGTACTAGTTAAACCCACTTTTAAGGAAAAAGTGTTTTAAATGTTTGAATATCTTCTACTTTGCAGAGTATGTTTGCATAACTTTTGTGTGTTAGGTTACATTCGACCAAGTATATACTGACTATAAAAGTACTTCCAAAATCTAATTATCTTTTTACTTAAGTGATAATTTTTAACACCTTGATGTACATTCCAAAGAGAGAGTTAGGTTATAATGCTAAAAACCTTCACATACACTCGCAATTCATATTTTCTATAATGATTTGGTACTATTATTTTTAGAGCTTCGTATCACGTAGAGGACTGATTTGCTATGGAAAATATTCCCAAATAATTTGATCGTATATATCAAACTTAACATTCAAAATCCAGTTATAGTTTTAGTATTAATTATACTTATGTATAGGGAAAATAAACATATGGGCACACGGAGTCTTATTGTTATTGTTTGACAGTTCAAGATAACCATACTCTTTGCGAAATTTCGCCCGCTGCTTACTTTTCGAGCAATTATAGGAAATACGAGAACAAGATAGGAACACCTTAAAATTTCAAATACGAAAGGGTTGTTAGGCGAAATCTTCTCTAGATAAATGCAAATAAATAAAATTATGTTATAAAATTGTGAAATATTGCTAATTATATGTATCTTAGTTATATGGAAGCTCTGCTCAATGACTTTTGTTAAAAGACTACCATTTTCTGATACATCCACCACATATAAACTAATACTTGGACTTATTACTTTGGTGTAACTTCGTAAAGTGCTTTCACTTGTATCTATTTGACTGCTAGGTGATGGCCTTCATTGGAGCAACATATATGTTGATCCTATAGACCAACGTGAACTGTCAATGGATGAAGTTTTTTTGATGTTTGGTGTCAATATACTTGTGTACGCTTTCCTAACATATTATTTGAGTAATGTTATACCAGGAAAGTATGGAGTTGCAAGACCATGGCATTTCTTGTTTACGGTAAGTAACTATCTCGTTCTCACTATCAGCATTGATTAACATAGTCCCAGGTACGAATCCCGGCTGGGTCATGGATGTTTATGATTGTCGATTTTAACTAGAACGTGACGTATAATCGTTACGGTTTCAAGTCAAAAGGTCCATATAAAATAAAGTTTTACCAAAGTTTAGTATAGTACAGTATAGAAATTTTAGTAATGTTACGAAAATGCGTCGAGGTTGACACTACGAAATTGTCTTTAGCGAAATAACAGATTGCTATACATAGCATTTGAAATAGCATGTTATTATTATTATCGTTGTTCTATTTTGTTATCAGTAGAATGACGTGTTCCAAACACATAATCAAAGCGTGAATAACAAACACTATACAGAACATATGTTGAAATCTCATCGAATGAATAAAGTTTAGGTTTAACGGTATAACCATATGTATATTTCTGACACCTCTATGGAAGTAAGTGAATTGTATACATGAAGGTATAAAGAACGGCCAATAAGGTGCTGATGAATATATGTGTTTTGAACAATTTGTAGATAATAATAATAATAAATAAAATTCAAATATTTCAACTTCCGTTCCCACATAGCGGCCACATATAGACTGACTATCACACGAAATAAATCCTTACACAATTTTCCATTCTCAATTTAAATATTAAAAATTACGCATCAAATCCTTCAGAAGGGATTCAGTTTGCATTTCACGCAGACACGGAAATTGCTCATGAAATATATTTTTTATAATTTTCGAAGTCGTCACTTCCATGTTAATTTTTACATTATTCATAAAAATATGAAAACGAGGTTGCTTACACCATTTCTAACACTTGAAACTCAATCTGCAATTTTTCCTTGCTTTTCGGCAATATTCTGATGCTATAAACACTATTAAAACAAATAATTCAATTACAAGAATTTATAGTTGTGCATTCGCTTATTGATTCGACTGTACAACGGCTGCTGCTTCTCTATGAAGAAAATAGCCAACAAAATTCGAATTTCTGAACCAATAGAAACATTCGATTTCTTCATATGACAACTATAACAAAACCATTTTTAATAATTCTACTTGGGCGCAAAGGCAAATTTCAACTCATTTCCAGATCGTACAATCCAACCGTACAGATGAAGTTTTATAATCAAATATGAATGTGTTTGGAATATTGCGCAAGTTACGTCAGATAAATTTACGAATAATACACCTTGGAGTGGACCGAAAAACCTTTTTTTTTTCGAAATATGAAAATGGTTAGTGTGGAAAAGGTGCCATTCGTAAATGTGACTTAACTCAGATTTTTTTACAAATCCTTCGGTTGTCACATAGCCCTTGAAGATTAAGTGCAATGATAGATATGCAACCCGCGCAGAAAGCCTAAGTCATTTCACTGATAGACATGTAACCAAAACGTTTAAAGAAATTTGCCAGAGTCGTAAACTAATGTTAATTAGGTATTTGAAGGTACATAAGCTGATCAATATATGCATCTCTTTACCTAATTAGCCTTAAAAGACGAACAAATTAACCCAGAACTCACCACGACGAGGTGACTTCACTTCGAGTTCTGCATATCCAGCAACCAGTGTTCTCTGTGTACTCGACAATATTGTTCCTAGACAGCGTAATCTTTTTGCGTTCTCACCTTCTTTGCACTTCTGGACTTGAGTTTCGCTTTGATGTAATTATTTCTCTTTTCGGAACCATACACGTGCAACGCTTCTTCGATAACTATTTTTACAATGTCATGGTAATCTCTAGAAGTCTCTTGCCGACATGACTGAAGTGCTTAAATTTCCTTTGATATCTTCGTTTGAAAGACACTGGGCAATCTCAAGCCCTGTCACTGGTGTGGTAACCCAATGAATCACTTCGTTGTATTGTAGTACATTGACATTTATTATTTGAACTCTGAACTAGCATATACACGTTATTGAATACTTTATTTATTAATCTTCAGGGAAAAGCTATTAGATTCGAGTGGGTGTCTATTAACATGACCAGAAGATTTTCCGACTGAGAATAGTTGAGTGGCTTTGTACAACTGACATAACTTTTTCGTCGAGATGTTGAGGTAGAAATGTTAAAAAGCACTCTATATTCCATAATGCTGTACTCTATCCCCGCATACAGGTTTTGGTTTTATGCAGAAACCCACACAGACACGTATACTCCGTCATGTACCTTCTCAACGGCTGAATTCCTTGGTCGGGTTTAGACATACAACCGCAGTATCCGGCATGCAGTTGTGAGCCAGTGCGACTGAAACATTGAGCCCGGTTTTTGATGCGTAATGTTTCTGAGCACTTTGCAGTATAAATTGACCGACGTATATCGTATAAATACGAGTACATCTACTCAGAGCTTATATCGTTGATATTTTGCATTTCTGATAGCCAATGAATGACCTTACTTGACAAAGACTTTTTCTTATTCAAAGCAAGTGAATCAATCGTTCGTTGAATGTATCTTACTTATGTTGGTTATGCAACCATGCATTAAAAAGCGGTCAGCAAGGGGTATCTGATTATCGACTATCTGGACAATTTTAAAAAGTCGTCCAATTTATTCACACATCGACCTTCTTTTACCAGAAATACCTTATTTCTTTGGTGAATCCCTTGCGCAGCCACTGCACAATTAAGGGATATGCATTTTTCGAAAGAGCAGGCTGGAAATGTTTAATTCTAGCATGCCAGATCAACTCTACTATTAGTAATGTTGGAAATATTAAGTTGAAGAAAATATTTTCCCCCGCTTTCGGAAGCATGTAGCTCCGGATGTAAACGGAATTCGACATATTACAAACTTTCAGGGAGGATACTTTTCGATAGCTCAAAACATTTGGCAGCTACAAGAGCTAATTGGTAGGTCAAAATTTATATGATATAGAGGGTTAAAGGGCATTTTTGGACGCTTTAACTAAAAGAGACTATAAAATCAAGGTTCGAAACTAAAGTGAATTACGAAAAATGTATACTCGTAAATAAATGGTGTGATTTTCGAAAACAGTGGCGTTGCATGAATACCTGTAGGAGTTGGAAACAACTTTAAAATATTAAATAGAAACAGAGGTTGATTTTTATTTCTCGAAAACAAAATATATTTTAGAACGACCTTCAGAGGAAACACTTTTTGTTATATCGTAACTTATGGAGCCACGAGAGATAATTGGTGGATTAGCTGTTAACCTACTAAATGAGCTCTTGAAAGTACTAAACGGTACTAGATATACAACAAATGTTTCTTCTAAAAGTTGTTAAAAAATTCACGTTTGTTTCAAAGAAAGCCAAACCTACCCCTGTTTCGAATTAAAATTTTGAAGTGGTCCCGACCCATAATTCCTAGACTCCCCTGTTTCCAAAAGTTTCCCGTTTCATTTATGGTTTACAATTTAGTTTCGAACTTTTATTATCTATTCCTTTTGAGCTACTTCATTGGTAAAGTCCTGAAAATCATCTTCACTATATTACTGTTGATATTCTATTTACTCCTGTAGATGCGGAGCGGTATGAGCTATCGTAAAGCGTTTTCATTAAAAGTTGTTTTCTCCAAGGGCGCAAAATATACTCCTGTTGCCATAAAAATTTTGAAGCTGCGCCCTCGGCACGGGAAATACGTATGAAAGGTTGAACTTGAAAATTGCAAATAGGAACTGGGGTAACTTTACACATTTTTGGAATTAATATTGGAAACAAAAACTATTACAGAAATAATTTCCCATATTTTGTACGGTAAAACCTTGGAAAACATCATTTTATACTGGCTAGTCTAGTAAGTTTAAACTTCAACCCATCACGATTCGGCCGTATGGACCTAGTTAAAATCCACAAACATCTATGCCCTTTCCGGGATTCTAACGCGCCACCTTGGAGGCCTGGCCTAACGCCTTAGACCGAACGGCTACCCGGTCGGCGTTATTGTGTACGGTTCGGGAGCTACACTAGGTTAGTGTTATTATCATAACGTCTCTTGTCCAAAGGTCATAAATGTTGAGAAATCAAGAAAAAATGTTTGTCATACACTTCTTATTTTTCATTGATAGGTAAAATCTGAATATCTTAGAAATAGTACTATAAGTTTTAGTTTTTAGCAAACTTTCCATTTTTGTATATATATATATATATATACACACATAAATGGAAAGATAAAATTATTTCTTCTGATAATTAAATGATTTTACAGGCGCTCTGGATTCATTAATATTTGCTAATATTTTAGATAGTAATGAAATGAACTAAATCAAGTCAATATCTCAATTTTACACTTTTGTGGACAAGGGACGTTTTGAAAATAAGTTCCATAGTTATTACATCATCAAAGTTATCCATTGACAATCTCTAAGAACCTACTAGGTGTATAACACTGAGACGTAAAGGGCATGTGGTTGTCTCGCAAATCCGACGAAAACATACGGAATCTGATTGAGGGTGAAAAGACATGATCACCAAATTTTAAGCTGCTAAAGACCCTAGGGAGCGGAGCTAGGGGAGAGGAAACATTGAATATTGGAAAAATTAGATGCAGGCAGGAATGACGGTGAAAGTGAATATCTTGCAAAGAAGGAAAGAAAACCAACCTTAAGAAAAATACCAGCCATAAGGAGGGCACAAATAACTAGGAAAGACCATAAACGAAGTTGTCATCTAGAACGGAGTGTTGGCAGCTCTGTAGAAAGTTGAGATATCAGATATAGCACAAGGTAGCAACTCAGACAGAAGGAAAAAGAATAGGTAACACAAAAGACAATAAGAAATATTGTGGATACATGCTTGAAAAGGGGTGAACGATAGCCATGCGTGAATAACGCAAGTAAAGGAACACAAAAGTTGTCCCTGATTTGCTGCAGTCCCACCAGGCAAATGCCAGAACCGCTTTTGTTCCCTGTCCTAGCCTCATCTGAAGGGCCGACGTACCCTCGGAGTTGGAGACCCTAACCCCACACTTTGTCCTTACCTGGAACAAAAAAAAAACGATAGAAAGAAAAGATCCCCGTAATTGCTGCTGCAATATAAACAAGAGTAGGTAAAGATAAAGATGAAAGGAATGTTATGGGAGGTAAGAGCACTATAGCTTACGCCCGTCCCGAACAAGACTAGGTGACGTGGTACTACAAATTACGAGAAGTGCAGTGTAATGTGTCATGCTATGGGGCACAAGGAACGTGAGTAGACAGGGCCTGCATACGTAGAAACTGCACAGTGAGTGTGGGACGTAAAGGTGCGAGACAAAACCAGTGCTTCTGGTGGTAGGAGTAAGTACGAGCGAATACTTGTGCGAGTATTAGACTACGAAGATCAGGTAGTGTCATTTGACACAGAGTGTAGTAGTACTGTGGAGGCTGCTATGCAAACTAGTTGCGGGTAGTTGTGTTAATGGTATAATGGCAAACATACGACACAACAGGTTAATTGACCTGCTATGGTTCATACTTGGCATAGGAGAAGGGAGGGATTTGAACGTAGGTAAAGCACGATGAGAAGTGAGGGCGAGATACGACAAGCTGTGGTTGTTAGGTTGTTAGCGGATGTGTTCGGTATCTTGCAGGAAACTCCAACGAGACAGGAACGCCTAATTTCAGAACAGATTAAAACGCAACTGTGTAACGAAGTTGTTATGAGTTTAACACACTAATGATAGACGACAATGACACAGATAATGAGGACATTGAAAGTGATTTCGGTGATGATACAGCGTTAGCAGGAGGAACGACATTGCTGCCAGAACGAAGTCCACCAATCGTTGAGCACCATAAAAGAAGTAGTTCGTCATCTTATGCTCCATAACCACCAAATAAACCTTACACAAAATTCCCGGGTAATTACTTGGCCGATGCTTACAAGATATGGACGAAGTAGCCCAGAGAGCTGGAGCCTCTCCAGCTGTGTCCTCCTGGATTAGCAACTGACATATCACCGAGTCTGAAAATCACTTTCATTATAGCACAGAAACGCAAAATAAAAAATAAGATAGTCTTACAAAAAATTTAAAATACACTCACAACGTCTTACAGATGTCGGCATTCCTTACAAAAACGTCTTAACAATGCTGTACGTGAACATTTGATCGCAATGAGACAACGAAATGCCATTATTCTCGACTGCACAATACGTACCTGAACCATAAATATTAAGAAAGAAATTGATCCACACAACACCTTATCATTCACAACCTCCAGATCATGGGTCACGCGCTTCAAACGTAAACACAAATTAGTTTCGCGCAAGATTATACACATAGTAGGAAGTCGACGTTGATACCGGTGCTGTTCAAACAACCGCCGCAGACTTTGTTCATGAAATCAAGTCTTTCATTTCAGAGCACGAGCTGACTCCAGAGCAGGTCCTTAATACAGATAAGTCCAGATTTGATGCAGTGTTCCATTCTGACAGAACTCTTGTCATGCAGGGCAGCAACCCAATCTTTGGTGCAATGGGTTCAATCGCCACAACGTCACATTCATATATGATTATGCCGGTGATTGGAATGGATGTAACACTGCTTCTACACATATATGTTCTTGTTGCAGAGCCGAATGGTCACTTTCCAGCGAACATAGCCGCTGAATTCCCGAATGTAAAAGCATATGCAAGCAGATCATCGAATATGACCAAACGTGATTTGCTAATCTTCCTGGAGCAAGTTTTGTG
The DNA here is from genome assembly GCA_022664845.1 of Lepisma saccharinum. Lineage (NCBI taxonomy): Eukaryota > Metazoa > Arthropoda > Insecta > Zygentoma > Lepismatidae > Lepisma > Lepisma saccharinum. The sequence continues at coordinate 118,314 of JAGDQP010000986.1, read as the reverse complement.
GGCCGATCTGTAGGGTAATGATCATGTTTTTCTTTCAGTCGACTCCTTGGCTGCAAAAGAGGATGATAATCTCTACAACAGGACAGTTCCTACCGGTGTTGAGCTATACAAGAAGCTGATTCCTGCAAAATGTAAAGACTTTGTACAATCTGCTGACGTGTTCCTCTTTCGTCCATTCAAAAACATAGTGAAGTTCATCACAGATACATTGGTGTTCTCATCCAGCATTAAAGTGAGACAACGCGACACTTTCTCCGCCTTCAGTCCTTTGATCATTACCAGTTTTCCGCAGGAAACAAGGAGCAGGAACTTAACCTTTTTTCATTGCAGCTTTGTTCCGAAGTCAAAGTCGGTACCTCCTGCACAAACAGGTATATTTCAGGTCATTATTTTTCAAAGGTTGTAGGAATGATTTTCTTGTCGTAAGTTGGAGGAGTGTTGTAGATAGTTGTCTACCACCGTATTGCTGTCGATTAAGGTATTTTGTTTATGATTTGCGAGAGACACTGAAACGGTTTAGAATTCTGACTATTTACCCATTCTGCCCGTTACCTAATTCGTATCAGAGAAAAGTCGGGATAATCACGAACTTCTAATTCCTTTATGGAATTCCATGCTTGCGTAGAGACGTTAAGCACAATGACGTAGGCTTCGTACCGAGATGAATTAAGTTTCTGCAATACAATAAATACAACTCTAAATGAGTAGACAGTTTCTTACTACACTTGGACAATATTTTCTTTAGTAACCACTACTTTTCATACCTGAGGATAAGTCATGCTAAGCAATGTTGACATTATCTGTCTTTGACTGTGCTATTTTTTGTGAGTAGAATCTTCATACTGAATAATGCAATCAAATAAGGTATTTCAGTAATAGTCAATGACAGTAGTTGGAGTTGGGTTCTTTTTGTGTTCTTAGATTATTATTTTCCACGCTAGATTAGCTCTGTTCGTATGTGTGTATTCACTGATTTGCTCAAGATTTTCTAACGAATATAATCACGAATAGAAACGAAGAAAGACGTTCTGTTGAATATAAAGTGTCAAATGCCGTTTTTTGTTTTGGAGAATGTGGGTGTAATTTCCGTGTAACTACTTGACTATTTAACGAATTCTATCCCCATCGACTTAATGTAAGGTATCAGTACGTATGTCATCCTGTTAATAAATTTTGTGAAACCCAAAGCGTGAAGGACCGACATGTTCAGGACGTCCAAAAATAGATGAGAACCCTGTGATAAAATTTATTGGACACGTGACTACGAACCCTAAAATATTACTGTCACAAATATAAATGAGAACCCTGTGATATAATTTATTGGACACGTGACTGCGGACCCTAAAATATTACTATCACAAATAAATTTTATCCTTGAAAAATGCATATCGCGCAAGATTTAGGAGATGATGATTGTGATAGAAGACTTCAGTTTCGTGTAGTTATGGTGGAAAATTGACGATAATGGGAACTTCTTGAAGTAGACACGTTTCAGTGACGAAAACTCGTTTCTCCTACTTGGAATTTGAATTTCAGTTTAATTTTAAGTCCTTAAAGCAAATCTGGTTCATGCCTATCGTTAACAGGAGGTACATGTGTATCGTAACGAAACGTACTTTATAGTAGGAGGTAAATAGGCCATTGTTGTCCTGTTGAATGGCCAGCGCGATCGCCTGATTTATTCCTAATAACTTTTTTTTTCTGTGTGGCCACTTAAATTATGTTGTTTACTGAACATTACCCATTAGCACCTGACACACACAATCACTACAGCGTGTCACAAAATTCTAGCGGGAACTTTCATACAAGTACGAATGGAATTTCATAACAATCTACTTTAATGTCAGAAAGTGAATGGCGCTCATCTTATAAAATAAGGTAAACGCATTTCAATTTTTATTACATTTCCTGTCTATGAGCGCCTACATTCACAATTTTTTTTTATGTTTTCAACATGACACTATTTTTAGCTATTCACATTCGTTTTATTTCTGAAGAAGGGACCTCAGGAGGCAGTCACGAGTCCTCTTACATATTTAAATGGTAGTGCATAAATCTGACGCTAAACGCAATATTCAACCTTCAATTTGGTCCTCAATATTCAACCAGATGTACAGATTTTCGTTTATTCAGTACTACCCGTTCTCTGAAACTAATTACGCTGAAAGATAAAACAGGTGTGGGTTTCCCTTTAAACAAGGATAGGAGAGAACGTGATAATAATAGATGTCTGAAAATGACACATGTTGAAAATAATAACCATTGTGTTTTGGGTGTAGCTTTTCCGAGGATACAGAGTTTATGGATACGACCATTAACCCCCGCCATTTTGGATAAGTACAACACAGCGACTTGAAAGCTTCACCAAACCATTATGTTTTTGTCAAGACCATTCAAAAGAGATATAACACGACCTCCTTTCCTATTTCAAATTATGAAGTTGCTTCAGCCCAACCCGTTGGGAGGCAAGTCTTATACTTCAAAACGATAGCCCGTCAGAATAATGATGGACGTGTTTTGGTATTTTCTCACGTTTGTAAACGTTCGGACGATACAGGGAGTGGCAACGTATTTTAAGGACTCCCGCTTTCTCCATATCTCTCTCTCTCTCTCTCTCTCTCTCTCTCTCTCTCTCTCTTTCTGTATATATATTCTCGTAGATATATAGATAGGTATGTGTTCTTATTTGATTTCGCCTACTTACAGTTTTGGCTTTTTGTCGAGAATTATCCTCAATATACTTGGAAGGACGATCTTGAAGACAATGAAAAGATTGAACATGTGTCTTACACACTTGAAGTTGCAATAAAGTTAGTAGGATTAAGGAAAGTTTATCGGCATGTCGTTGCGATAGATAATGTTACAATGAAAATTTACACAAAGAAAATCACAGTAATACTAGGCCACAATGGATCAGGGAAGACAACGCTTCTTGGCATGATTACAGGTAAATGCTTCAAATTGCCATATTTCCAATTAATGGTTCTCGCATACTTTGTACACTATTTAAGTTAAGTTTGTCGTTTAAAAGAAGCGTGGTAGACTTACGTATACTAGATTGTATTAGAATTGTAATGTACAAAAGTTTTAAATCATAACAAACAGGACTGTAATGTAAGGTATATGTGACTATGTGTGTTTATTCTATGCATTAAGAAATATGCTTTAACACAATAATTATTTTATTAGTTTGTAGTACAATGCAAACACGTGCTCTTCTTAAACAATATGCTTATCTTACACAACGCTACGAACTGCGTTTCCAAAAGAAGCACTATCGTTGGTGAATACCACAAATTATTTAGATGATTCACACACACAGCCACCAACGCGCTACAGCAGTACTGCTACTAGACGTCGGTGGCGCTACTAAGACCCTTTTCAGAAGTGGGCTACTAGCAGAGCTACTTGATGGTTTGTAGGTAGGTATTGCGCAGCGCCACCGACGCGATGTCCGTTCCAGATATGAAACAAAGCGCTACTCCTGGCAAATACTAGAAACAGTTAAGTGTTTTGACACGCAGCTACAAACACGGTCCAGCAGCGCTGCTTAGACTCTCTCAGACGACGCCATTAGCAGCGTTTCTTAATGGTTTGTCGGTATGAGTTACACACCGCTGCTATTGGCCTACTCTCAAGACTGGATAATATGTTAACTTTTATCCTTCCATACTTTTGTACCTGCAATAACAATTTGATAACAGTTCGTACATATTTTCACAAAAAGGAACAACATTTTATTCGACAGTTTAAGTAGTCAACGAAAGAAGACAACATTTTGCTTGAGTAGGGATATGATCCCCTGAATTGGTAAATTAAAGACTTCAGATTGAGATACTTAAGTAAATATTTTTAGAAAACTGCTCTGTGATTTGTTGTGAATACGTGTGTAGCGATACCGAGAGTACCCGAGCTGATATTAAGCATACTTCTTTCTGGTTCATGCTCTGTTTTTCTGTTTATTTAATCTTACTCTTCTCCTCTGCCCTAATCATGCATCACTTCGTTTCTTTTCTGAATATGTTACTGTTGTTACGTAATTTTGTTCTTATATTTAACTAATCTTAATTTCAATATATACTTCTCGCTGTATTTGAATTGAAAGAATTTAAATTGTTTTTTATTGTGTGTTTGCCAACTTTGTCTGTCAGGTAATTGATAAAATACAGAATGTTTGTTTGTTTACAAGAAGAAACTCTCGCAAAATAATGATACATAGTATGAATTCACTGATATAAATAAACTAATTGGTCATTCCTATCCAAAAACAGAATATGCAGCAAAATTTAACTATGTATATTTAAATATGTTTCGAGGTGGGTTTTACATGCACTTCCTAATTTTCAACTCTTAATTTTTGAAACAGTATTGGTTATTTTCACCAAAGTTTTGCTAATAAGTTACAACTAAACATGCAGAAAGGTAAGCTATAGTTCCTAAATGCTGGACATGAACTATATGTTCTTATAAGAGTTTACTAAAACAAATAATGAAAAACACTTTCTAAATACATACTTTTATTAAATAATTCGTACTAAAATATGAAAAGTAATTTTGGTTATGCATGAATGAACAATAAAGCATGGGGCGCTTGCTCATATACAGTCATTTTATAAATTCTTGAATTTGCGCGTCCCATGTTTTTCTTTTTAGTCATGCGTAAATAAAATAATTATTTTTTACTTTTTAGGACAAATTATTTAGGAAAAGTATGTTTCAAGAAGTTTTTTAAATATTTTTTTCCGAGTTATTTGGGTGTTTGGTACTTTTCTAAAGCTAATATTTTATGACCCAAATCCTAAAGTGTTCTGCAATCTGTCAAACCCAACATCATTGCAAGTTTGTATTTGTTAAAAAATATTTAAAAAAATGCTATATAGATATATAGAAATAATATGAAAGTTACAATGGAATATTGTATAATCACTCGACTTACGGCACTGTGCAAAATTTCATGATTGTGTGACGTTGGGAAATGAGTTAAATTAACGTTTACAAGATTTAAGGACACAACGAACTATTGTGATCTATAGAAAATAATGAAAAAATATGAAGAATACATTCAGGTTATAATACATTTTTCTTTTTGTTATTGACTGCACAATGTTCTGAAATGACCTTTCGGTAGGAGCTATGCTACTTTATTTCTTGTTTGAAATGTGTATGCATATTAGTGAGTAAGTAAGTATTGCTTTTTTCATGTTTTACAATGACTTTAAAATATTATCTACTTGGTATATGTTTCTTTTAATTCATTATCATTTTTTGAAAATAGTAATAACTTGGGAAAAATAAATAGACCTGGAAATCCTAGGATAAATCTGGAATTTGAAAATGAATATTTAGAAGACATCCTATAAACCCACTTTATCCCTTTATTTATCAGTGCCAAAAATATAGCTCATATAGGATAAAGTATTGAGAGTTATTTAGGTGTCGTTAGAAAGGCTTTGGTTAGACTAGCTCAGAGACGCCAGAACTGTCTTGATTAGCACAGTGGAACAGAACAAACTCATTAATTTGACTTAGTTCTTGAATTTAGGAGCATCATGAACCAGAGTTTCCATCAATTGAAAGTCCAAATCCTTACGTCTCGCTTGAGCGAATTTCCGAGGACGCTAGAAAATATAAATCAACTTCTATATGGAACAATTCCGCATCATCAGCATTTCCAAGCTATGAGTTAGATCAATTTTGCATAACTAACTAACTATATGGCTTATGCAACTCGCAAGTTCATCGCCTCAGTAACAAACGCTAGCCATTGGATTCTATCCTGGGCAATATCAAGCCAGTTTTCATCACGAACAACTACTTCTCGAAGATCTCTTCTAATATTGTCCTCCCAACGACGCCTCGGTCTTCCCAATGGTCTCCTTCCATCTGGCCTTCCAACCAGGATAGAACATAATCTTCGTTTTTCCCCCTATCCGAGCTACATGGCCTACTCACCTTAGTCGTCGCGATTTCATTATTTTTACAACATCTGGTGAATCGTACAGTCCGTTGAGTTCTTCATTATGCAGTCTCCTCCACTCTCCAGTCATCTCGTCCCGTTTCGGCCCATATATCTTTCTCAAAACCTTATTTTCAAATACACGTAATTTATGTTCATCTGCTAGGGTCGTACTCCAACTTTCGCAACCGTAAAGTATTACCGGCAGAATAAATGTTCTGTATATTTTCATTTTCAATTTTCTTGATATTAATCGCGATGTTACAGTTTTATGGATTGAATAGAAATATGCGTTCCCCGATACTAAGCGACTTTTTATTTCTTCCGTGACCTCAGTTTTTATTGTTACGTCTGCTCCCAAGTAATTAAATTTGTTTACTTTCTCTATGACCTCATCCCTAATTCTTATGTTTTTATTTCCTTCATTCCCCGTGTTTCGGCTTGTTATCGTGTATTTTGTTTTATCTATGTTTACCTGTAGACCTATCTGATCGCACGCTTCTACTAAGACATCGGTGTTTCTTTGTAGTGCATCTATATCGTCCCCTATTAAATCTACATCATCCCTGTATACTATCAGTTGATTCAAACCATTCAATGATAGTCTCTTTTTGTCCCCTTTAATTTTGAAAATCGCATATTCTAACGTAAAGTTAAACAGTAGTGGTGACAAGGCATCGCTTTGTTTCAATCCGTTGCGAATGTTGTAACTATCTGACATATTATTACCTATCCATACTCTGCTTATGGGGTCATGAGACACATCATCACAAGTTGAACCATTGTTTTTTCGGAATTCCAAATCGTATCAAGACACTGTATAACTTTTCAATTTTGATATAATCATTTGCCTTCTCAAAATCAGTGATTAGCTGGATTAACCGTTCCATTTTATCCTCATTTCTTCTCTAAAATTTTTCTCAAAACGAAAATCTGGTCAAACGTGGGTCTACTTCTTCTAAATACACATTGGTAATCTCCAATTATTTCATCTATTTATACACTTAGGAGTGTTAACAGAATTTTACTTAATACTTGTAACAGGTTAGAAGTAACGGGATTCCGCGGTAATTATTACAGTCCGACTTATCGCCTTGATTGTAAATCGGAACTGTTATTGAGGTTTACCATTCCTTTGGGAGCTCCTCCTTTCTCCATATAGCACCTATTAATTTTGTAGTTCCTTGATTAGTGCCGTTCCTCCTGCGTTTATTTTTTCAGCTGGAATATTATCTATACCTGGTGATTTGAAATTTTTCAGTTTCTTTACCGACATTTCGATCTCGATCTCGCTATGTTCGGGAATCCACGGTTCTGCGGTATGGATGTCAAATTCCTCTGTTTGTTCCCCGTTGTGTACATTAAGACGTTTGTCGAAATAACTTTTCCACACA
>JAGDQP010000986.1:57343-105964 GCA_022664845.1 Lepisma saccharinum | reverse complement strand
TCGTGTGGCACCCATACATCAAGCTTCTTTGTGTATCCAGCCTTATGGAAATGGTTCCACACGCTTTTTGTGCAGTGTTTAGCTCTTGGGCAATCGAAACAGTGCTTACATGACGGTCGGACGCGACAATGTCAATAATGTTATCGACATTTTCGACACTTGGCCTTCCAGTGCGTGGTACATCTTTGACGTCAAAATTACCGGAACGGAATCGACGAAACCAAAATTGCGCGTGATTGGCTGTTACAGTATCAGGACCATAAACGCTATTCACATTTGCAGTCGCCTGGCTTGGGTTTTCGCCTTTATCGAAGAAAAACTGTAAAATATAGCGCATGTCCACTTTGCTAGTGTCCATTTTGACGCGCGCTCACACAACACTGAGTCAACTCATCACAACCATCTGAACAGTGTTTGTAGTACGCAGTCTCATCGTTTGAACGCCATCTCGTTGAACCCGATCGGACTTATACAACGCGAGATACAGATCACTGAAGCCATCTATTGGCAAAGTAATGGATCACTTTTTACTACACCAGATATACAAATAGATTCAAATTGAGAATTATCCAAAAGTATTTTGTTCTCAGTTTTATTTAATTGATTCATTTTCAGTATTCCTTCTAACCATGTAAGTTGCTAGTGTAGTACAAAAGTTTTGTAGCCTGAATTAGTATTGTAACTGATTATACTGATACATAACATTGTTTTGCAGGAATGTGCTCACCTACAAAGGGCAGTGCATATATTAAGGGACGTAATGTAAAAGAATATCTGTATAAAGTGCGACAGAATATTAGTGTATGTCCTCAGGAAAATATTATCTTCAGCTATTTGACTCCGATTGAACAACTAATGTTTTTCTGCATGGTAAGTATGTAACACTTTCTAAATAGTATAATGTCCTGAGTTTCATGAACTATTCCAATAAAAACGTAACAGGCTACGCGAATAAATAAATGTTGATTAAATTTACCTGACACTCAGATTACAGTGTAGCCAGCACCCACCCTAGGGCTACACCATATATAAGGAAAATATTTGTGTGAAAGGTAGCAACTTCAAAACAGGAGATGATGCTATGGGTTGTTTTCATACTTTTAATTTTTATTTACATTTCATTATTTGAGAACCGTTACGATAATCCTCATAAACATTAATTTAGGTTATGGTGCTAGATGACACTCGGGTTTACGTTAGTAGAACGAATGCTGGGTTATCATCTATACAGATTTGGTTCTGAACAGATGAAAAGACAAGTTGGATTCTGTTAGAATTAATATTACTACGCCTAATATGAAAGTGCAATAAAAGGAGGAAAAATTTCGGGGATGCTTAAGGTGTTTTTATAGGGTGGCCTGGGGAAAATGTGAATTTCTAAAGTGAAAAAGGAGGGCGAGTGGAGTAGTGTTTAGGACTTGCCGAGTAGGTTGCGGTAGAGGCGTGCTTAATACAAGGGAACCAAAAAATGGCGTTCTAGAGCAGTGACAAACGAAAGCAATACAGTGGACAGTGAGTCACTTTAGGTTTCGAAGTAAGCTCCATCACCATCCAACACCTTTCGCCAACGTTCCTGCAGCTGCACAATATCCTGATGATAAAAGTCGGCGGTCTTTGAGGCAAAGAAGTCTGTGAGTGCGTTCCGCAGGTCCTCAATGGCTAGGGATGTCCAGCGAAGGTGGTTGTCGAGAGAATGAAACAGGTGGTAATCTGTTGGCCAAGGTCCGGTGAATATAGTACATGGCCCAGTGTCTCTCAGACAAGTTGCTTAAGGGTCTCTCGGCTCTTCTTTGTGACATGTGACCAGGTGGAAGTATCTCATAATGCACCACCAAGTCCACAATACAGAGAGCATAATCTTTCGTGGGTGCAGACGTTGTCTTGAGGTGTGGGGAGTATAGTCACGTGGCGACAACCAATGTATGGTAAGCTTGGGAGTGTCATAGAGGACCAACGTTTCGTCACCAGTGAGCAATCGATCAAATATTGGTGAGCTCAGATGCTCAGTGAGCAAGGACAAACAGATTGTCATTTGTTGTTCTTTGTTGGCTGCCGATAATGTGTGGGGTACACACTTGCTTAACCTGTATGACTTTCCTATCCCATGCAAGTGAACTCTGATTGTTTCAGGGGAAACAAGGAAGCTTTCTGTAAGTTCATCACACTTTAAACCACTGTCCTCCTGGATCGCTGCTTTCAGGGCCTCATCATCGAACACATGTGGTTGTCCACTGCGAGGTTCAACAGTAAGGCTCACATCTCCCGAACGGAATTTCTGGAACCAATGCCTGGCGGTTCGTTTGTTCACGGCATGCTCATCAAATGCATTGCGTATGCGACGATTTGATGCTGAAGCTGACAGGTCCACTTTAAAGCCATACAACAAACACATGCGAGAAAGCTGCTTTGATACCTCCATTTTTCTTTTACACTAGGCGAACTCTGACTGTTGTGTGTGAGCACCGTACCTGTATTATTGAAGGTGGATGGATCAGACCAACTCCTGATCGCTTGGCAGGCACGTGCGTTATTTCGTTTTCTCTCTGTGAGCGCATGATTAATGGGACGTCAAAAACGGTAAAAACTTTTTTAGGTTACCTTGTAGTAATGGGTGGTCACTGTCATATCGTTTATGGATAAAATTTATGCGGAAATTTTCGAGATGAAATATGTTGTACAAAATGAAATATCGTTTTAGTATGCTGTTGGACTGGATAGTTTGATGTGATACACTATCTTCAATGCATACTTTTCCAGAATTGGAAGTTTCTTATCAAAGTTTAAAGTTGCCACAATCGAGGCATTAAATGAAGAAGTAATGGTTCTGAGCACGGGACTGAGAAATACTCTGTAAGTATTGAGAACGGTGGTTGATTTTATGCCCGTTGTAGTACCAGTCAGGTGTTTCAAGAGATAGATATGGTTGTATGCTTTCTTGGTAATGGTGTTGACAATAGAGTGCTAGGTTAGATAATGATCAAATGTGATTCCCAAATGTCTAACGGTTTTAGATGGGATAATTGGAGTGTTGTGGGCATATAATAAGGGGTGGTTAGAATTTCGGTGTATTCGGGAACGGCGGCTAGGTATTAACAATAAAGCTTGAGTTTCGTGTACGTTAATTTTAAGTCGCCATTTGGTGCACCAGCCCGTGAATCGTTGTACTGTTGTTGCTATGTGGATGTTAATTTGTTGAATGTTTTTTCTTAGGGCCAGAAAAGATGTGTAGTCAACATATTGATAGATGCGGATATTTGGAGTTAGTTGTGGTAAGTCTGCTACGAAGGGAAGGTATAAAAGAGGGGACAGTACAGAGACTTGATTGACATCGGAGTGTAAGGAGATTTAATCGGAGAGGATGGAGTTGATGGAAATGTAAACTGGGTTATTAGTAAGTAAGTTGTAGATGAATCGGATATAGATCAAGGGTAGACGGAATACGACGAGTTTAAAATGGAGTGCATCGTTCAAATTTTGTAAGGGATAGATGCTAGAGGGGGGTATATGGATCTTCTTTCAGGTGACGGTACGTGAAAAGGTCCATTTCGGTGGCAGTGTCATGAGTGAGAGTGAGGAGAGTCACTTGTGGTTTGTGACATGAATGAAGTCATCGACTATGATCGGTGCAGTGATCTGTAGTTTGTGGTTTTAATTTGTAGGGGATAAGGTGAGTGACTGAACTTTCCTAAGAGGATGTTCAATCTTTTTCCAATATTTGGTTGGATGATGAATGGGATCTAGTTTGTTAGATGTTTTAACCCATTGTCTTAATTTATAAGCTTTGAGATAGTTAGGGGATGAGCACTGAATTTGGCGATAAAGTCGGAGTGATTCTGGTGGCCCGTACATTTATAATATCTACATAATTTTCGGAAGCATGTGATCATCGGGAACTATTAGGGAACTACTTTAGAATCAAATGAGGTGTGGGGTGAGGTTGGAATGTGTTGGTCAGTTGCTTTCTGAAGTCTTGAAGTGATTGTGTCTAGACAGGTTTGTAAGTCATTATTGGTTTTGGAGGGTGCGAAGTGCTGTAAATGCTCACATAGTAGGTTTGGTATTCACTCCAATTAGCTTGATCAAAGCAAAAAGTGAGGTGAGTTAGATTGTGTGTATTTTTGTTTTGGGATATTCGTTGCAAGTTTAATATGTGCGTGATCACTGCCAAAGAGGTGTAAGGTATCTATATGGCATCGAACAGTTAGGTTGGAAGATATAATGACATAGTTGCGAGTTGTATTGGAGTCAGGGCTCGTAAGTTATGGTATGTCCTGGGTGGTGCCAGATATTTGAGTAAATATGAGCTGATACACCCTTTTTTCTGACAGTTGGGATGTGAATGTTGATAACTGCCGTAATGAGGTATTTATTAAAGTTATTTGAAATGAATATGAAGAAACATTGAGGAATGCCATGCCCTGGTCGGTAAAAGATGGTAGCTATTGTAATACAGAGGTTCTTATAGTTTAAAGTAGTAATGATGGGTTCAATTTTTTTTGATAGTTATGTTTGGTGTAGACGGTGCGGTCTCTTTGGAGAAAAACTAGTGGCCACACCGCCATTAGTTCGTAGTACCTGAAGAATTATATTTTGACTGATAAATGTGGATCGTGGAATATGACATTATAGTTTGGTTGTGAGTAGAGTTTCATTGAGAAGAAATGCATGGACAGTTTTCTCTATAAGTAGCTGTTTAAAGGCAGGTTTATTTCTAGTGATGGAGCGTACACTTACAATCAAAAACGCGAAGGTCATAATGGAGATTGTGAAGTGGAGTTTGATGATTGCTGGTTGCGACTGCAGTTTAATATGTGGCAGCATGAACGTGTGCGTGAGATCCAGAATATGTTACTCTGAAATTGATATGCGAAATATTTCGAACTGCTTCTTGAATTTGATGTTCCAGATGGTTTGTGTTAATGTGGTGTGTGGGGTTCTAATGTATTGCGGATACCACTTCTGATTCGATTGATTTCCTAGACGTTTGCGGATCGTCATCTTGTAAGTCATGATCTGATTGTGGATCTGAAACAGTTAATGCTTGTTGCAACTTGTTATGGTTGATTAACGAGTGGAAACTTGAACGTGATGTTTCCTTTCAGCATCGTCATCTAATTTGCGTTGATGCAGAGTACGGTTCTGGTCCTGATACTGTCGGTAGCGATGAATTTTTTGGTGTTGTTACTGTTGTAGTTCATGATGTTCACACATGTTAATCTTGAAAACAGTGAACAGTCCTTTTACTGTTATGAAAAATAATTGGGACGTAGACTAACATATGCGAAGATGTAACCAGTTGTAATTATCACGAAAGAGTGGGTGACGATGATAATGATCAAAGTCTGTGTAATGACTGCTTCTCAGACTAATCGAACTGAAGAATGTTGTCAGTCCTATACTGACCACTGTACTGGTCTCACTTGTGCGTATTTCTTCACAAGGTTCTCGTGAGTACACTAACAAATCACTGTTAAGCTACACGCTGAGGTATTGTCACATTTATTTATTTCCCGTCTGACCTATAAGTCCGAAAGAAACATAAGTAAGCTTATGTCTAACAAGGAACGTATGCGAGATTACACACTCAGATTTGGATAAAACAACCATAGATAACAGTTTTCAATCTAAAAAGAAATAGGTTGTGGTCCTACGTTTTGCGGTTGCAACTTGAATCAACTTGGCGATTGGAAATTTTCGTGACTTCCTAGTGATTTAAATGTGGACCATACATTTGATTACAGATTTGATGTAACAAAAATGTAACCATACCAAATGTAAATGCGACTAATTACTGCATCTCTGACACTAACCACATGCTCTGTCCGCCATCTTGAATTCAAGGATTTTCTTTTAAATGATTCTATGAGCATGTGGCATATCAAATACATCTGACGTTTTCTTAACTGTCACTGGAGCAATTAATTTCACCATATTCTAAACGTTTTTAAGTTGTATATTACACTTTGCAATAGTTCTGTATCGAACAATCCATATTATTTTCAACATGATTTCTACAGATTATGGAACGTAACAGTACCTATATTTAATGTAAATGAGACCAAGTACTGTATCTCTGAAGTGTGCTACATGCTCCGTCAGCCATCTTGGATCTGGTAGCTTGGAATTCAACTTATTTTTCTCAATTAAGAATAGGGGTAATTGGCATCAAGTTCATTTGAAATTTTCTGAGAAATTCACTGATGCAAATTGTTTTACCTATCTTCAAACTATTCTCAATTTCCAGGGCGTGGAGCAATTTCCTGTCCGTTAATCTAGTTCACGCAACCTGCTCCAATAATGATGTAATTGTCGATCTAAATAAGCACAAACCACAGTACATTAATGTCAGATATTGATATTAGTAAATACGGACGCTTCATTAGTAAAGGGTGCCCTTAATGCAAAACTCGGGTAACTTCGAAGTTTCCTTAACACTCTGTCGCAAAACGGAAGATGTCGATACGGATCATCCTCACTCAATTGATGTAACTAATCATTTGCAGTTTGTACGGATGCCATTTCCGTTTGTAAATTAGACGAACAACGAGGTTTTAACTGAGACCACATTCTCGTGAAATATATGATGCATCGAGTGCTCTTCGTTTAACATTCAACCAGCGCTGCCAAAACCGCAGTTGATGCCTCCGCATGAGCTGCAAATTTGCGCAACCGCTTTTCGGTTTACTTGGAGAAGCAGTGTCTGGTTCCATCTACATTACATATAGGTATATATAAGTTCCATAATCTATAGAAATCGTGTGGAAAATTATATGGATAGTTCGATATATACCTAATGTAAAATGTATTATGCAATAGCTTCAGAAAGGTTAGATATACGGTAAAATTCATTGTACCAGCGGCATTTTAAGAACATTTCAGATGTATCTGACATGCCACTTGCTCCTAGTATCATTAAAAATATTACAATGAATCCAAGATGGAGGAAGAAACATGTAGAAAGCATCAGAAATGCAGTTCTTGGTCTGCTTTACATTTGATATGATTACATTCACGTTGAATCAAATGAGTAAAAATTATATGGTCCACATTTGAATCACCTAGCATATTTCACTAGAAAATCACAACTTTCCAATCGCCTGGTTGCTTCTAGATACTGCTGCAAAACGTGAGAAGCTCACCCTATTTCTTTTCACGTTGAAGACTGTCAACTGTAAACGTTTCATCCAAATTTGAATGTGTAACTTAGTATCCTAGTAAGATTATTTTTTTAACCAAAACAGGGAGATTCTTAACTTTAAAATGGAGTTACTCATCAGTTAATGTGTGGGAAATGAGGCATAGGCATTCAGATTTTTCGCTTATTATTTTGTCATTTCATATGCTGAATTTAAAAATTTGTACTATCTTACAGGCTGTCTAAGGAATCCTGTTAATCCGATTGTATTTAAACTAATTCATCAACTTTCAGGAATGTATTTAGAAACTACATATTATTTATTACATCTGAAACATTCTTAATAATTATGTTTAATTTGCGCAAGACTCGTAATTGTTCATTGTTTCGTTTTGTTATAAAAATATTTTCGAGCTGATTTCAATATTAGTTTTTAAAAAAATATGTTAAAATAAATATTACCAAAATTTATTATCGTAGATTAGAGGAAAAACGAGAAAGGAGGCAAGAATATTGACTAGAGATTGGATTGATAAATTTGAACTATTTGATGGAGCTACGACAGTAGCTAAAGAATTGTCGTTTGGCATGCAAAGAAGATTATCATTGGCAATCGCAATGGTTTCTGAAAATGACGTAAGTAGTTGCTTAATTTTAAGAAATTTAGCTTTCTTAATATCTACAAAAATATATTTTAAAGAAATGGTTTTACAGATATTTGTAACATTCTGAAATGTGTCACAATATTAAGTATGTCACAGTAAGTTTTGGGGTAAAAACTCCTCGTTGGAAGAACAAATATAAACTTACAAGCGAAGATAGGTAGTATTATTGCAAAGATCTATTAATTTATCAAACAATCTCCAGATACACCAGAAGCTTGAAAATTCTGCCTTGGATATATGTAACAATGACACCAAAGGCGAATCTAAATGGAAGGAATCGGCTTTGATCTTAGTCATATTACCATCCCAGCATTGATGCGCATTTGCAAACAAAAGTCTATGTTCCATGTTAAAAGATAGCACATAGACTTTAGTTCGCGCATAGGTCTCATTTCCATGCCGTGACCGAAAGAAACCAGGTAAAACCTCAGACCTAATGGAGGCATCTGGTATCGAATCAAATCCTCCCTAATAACGGCTGTACCTTGTCGCTAAATATATAATCAAATGTAAGACTGTGGTATATTGAAACTATTACTGATCAGATGAGTTTCCTAATGAATAGCATTTTCTTTAGTGACACTCATCAGTTCTATGTAAGTAGATATTGTTACAAGATTCTAGAACTGAGAATGTGAATATTTATGGAGCACATTTATTCCCTTATCAGAATAGTAACTGCCTTTTACTTTGTTAGTATCTATAACAAAACATGATTTTTCACTTAATGATGTTAGTTTCCTACGAATGCATTATTTTGAAGTTTCATGTCCATATCGTTTATCATTGTGAAACAATTATGCTTTTCAAGTATATTCAACATCAATTGACTGCCTGCACGAAATATGAGTTAAGAATAAGTTTACTAGATTTCAGCGCTTAAAACGGGCACAATTGCTAGTCAGCTCAAAGTCTAATCTGGAGAATACAATTTAAATCCCAACTCCTTCAAGAAAAGGATATAGAAACATTATCGGTTGCATTAAGGCACATTAATGCAACATTCTTTAGCTTACACTTACTTATCTGCTACTGACAGTGAAAAATTAAAGCAACAATATCTCAATTACACTTCTCAAAAATACGTGTTCTTTTACACGAAATAAAACTGTGAAAATTCCAGGAATTTAGCAATATAAGATAGAATTTGATGAATTACAAGGGCATATGATAAAATCAGCAGACCTTTAGAGACAAAAGTATTACACAGGGACCAAGAATAAGACTTGGAGACTGCTCTCGGGAAACTGGAACATCTGATGAACAATAGCCAATTATGCAGTTTTTAACGATTACGAGCATGTTATCAGAGATTTACGCATTTCTCATTATTTAGTATTCAGGAGGGAGATGCAAAAGGAATTAAGGAAATAGTACGGAAATAAGTTTGTTGCTAGAGGGTAAACAGAAATTTTACAATGATAAATATTTGGTACATCTAATTATATAGCAAGTGAAAGCACGAACATGTGGTTAAAACGATCAGGCTGTAAAATCATAGCATGATTGTTTGTGATAATGAAACACAGACATTATTCACTCTGATTCAATGACCTCACATAGTAACTTAGGGAAGAATACTCACTGTGAAAATATGCAATCTACAAACAATTATAATAAAATGTGAATAAACAATCAATTAAACATGTTTCGTTACGTTCTACATATGATGGATTGATTATGCTTAAAACGGCTAAGATGATCTGATGCAACTTGGCTCCTTTATCTTTCTCCTATTATATTCACGTATATAATTTACAGATTTAATAAGTGTATGTGAGAAGAAATGACAGAAACACAAGCCTTGGTTTGATGAAGACTGTATTAAGCTTCATGAGGAAAAAGAACAAACAAGGTACCGATTACTAAGCAATACAATACAAATGCAAGTAACTAGAATAACACGAAACCTAACACCATTCCAGGATTTGGAAACAAAAAGCTAAAGTATCTTTCGCAGAAAAATAAGGACACAGGAGAACGGTAAGGCATGTAACACTAGAGATCTATAGAAAGGGGTAGAAGTGTTATGGAAAAGCAATCAGCTAAGACTAGAGATGATTAGTAATGAACGTAGAGATGTTCAGGCGAATGTATGAAAAAGCTATTTCCACAAGTTTGTTACTGTACACACAGGTGAACATACAGAGGAAATTGAAATCCTTTTTGCAGAACCATGGATACCCGAACCTAGCAAGATCGAGTTAGAAATGTCAATAAAGAAAATAATTTATACAAATATCAAATTACCAGGAAATGACGACATCTAAGATATTTTTAATAAAGTGGCACTAGTCAAGAACTACATACATTTACAAGTGGTAAATGGAGGGCTTCCAAAGGAATGGAAAACGTCAGTAACATTTCAGGTTTATACACAAGACAATAATTCTCACTCTTATCGTTTTATTTTTAGCATGTTACGAGGTGTTGTGTAATATTCTGTTAACACACCTAAAACATATGTAGGTGAAAATTAATATTTGAAGATCACCAATATCAATAAACAAATTAAACTGTGTTGGACTAGATTTTCACCATGTAAATATAGAAACAGAATGGGAACACAATAGAATGGTTCATTCGTTGCTCATAAATTTGAAGTAAGCATACTATTCTATCCAAAGGAAAATAACTATAAAGTATCATGGTACTATATAGAATTCCGAAAAAATACTTGTTCACCTAGTAGGGGTGTTTCAGCGACCTTATAAGCAGTGCACGTATAGGTAATAATTTCGATACTAACGGCGGATTGAAACAGTGTGATGCCTTAACATCACTTCTGTTTAACTTTATGTTAGAATATGTGATTTTGATATAAAAGAAAAGCAATCAAAGTGACTGGCATTAAATGGCTTGAACCACTTTCTCGCATACTACGATGATGTAAACTTGATAGGGGAAGATATAGAATCTCTACAAATTTGTACCAATGTCTGAGTACAAGCTTGCGATGAGATGAGCGTCTACAGGTGAGCATAGATTAAACAAAATAATGTAAACAAGATAAAACGCAGACGATGAAGGAATTCGAGGTATAATAATTAAGAATCAGATCATAATAAAAGTAAATAAATTTAAATACTTGGAAGCACACGTAACAGGGAGAATGAGGTCTCGAAAGAAATAAAATGTCGATTAGCATGGGGAAACTTACGTTTCGATTCAGCGCGTAGGAAACAACGATGATTGCTTTTGTTTCTTGAGTTAACTAGGCCCTATATGTCATTTTAACCTGTATGAACCAGTATATCTTTTCCTGGGCTACTATTGTGGACTAGCAAGTTCATCCCCGTTAGTGATCTGCTTATGGCTCCTTCCATGTTTAAAAAAAAAACAGGATTGAAAACTTAACGAATAGAAAATATGGCAATGTACTACGTGGGGTACAAACCTATCCAAACACGATTGTTTCTCAATATTCTCAGGATTCAAGGAGTTGCACTTCTGCACACCTTAAGCGCGCGAACAGTACTGAGTTTACACGAGAACACTTTGATCGTTAGTTAACGGTTTCAAAGATTTAGTTATGAAGTTTATCACAAATAACCTTGTTTACTGTACATGTTGAAATTAACAGAAATAGCTGGCAATAACCATGACTGTGACTCATTTTTGATAGCATACCTATCCACTAACTGGAGTCCTGGTTACTGCGGCTGTCAACTTTTTGTGCTGATCGGCTTCAAAGTTATGTGGCACAATTAATCGAATGGGGCAGAAATCTCCCTCAGGAATACAGCTGGGAGTAATTTGTGGAGTAAATTATTCAGTGTTCTGAATTTTCCAGTGAAGTACGTGTCACTTTATAGTTGTGTAGCAGAGAACGGAAAAACAAAAAAGGGGGACATGTATTTTATTAGGACACAATATTTTATTTTTTAAATGACAGTAATTCTCTTTTATCCAATAAGTTAAGTTAAATATTCCGAGCATGTTTTCACTCCTCTAACGGAAACTGATACTAGAAGCACATAAGACTAAATTATAGGATAGATTTCGTTTTGTGGATAGTAAACAAGCATGCCTAAATCAGAAACTAAAGAATTCACATTGCAATGTATCTTGACATGAAGTTATCAAAAAACGATGACATTAAAAAGTTTTTCACGAAAGGGCATCCTTGAACTGGAGAACTTCAGAGATATACTTTCCCTTTGTAAGTCATACTTGTTTTGTTTTATGCTGACATCAAAGTTTCCTTCTAATTGGACGGGTCACAAAACTAGGGTAAATTGATGTTGATAAAGGTCATTAATTTACAAGAATTGTTAGGAACAATGGTGTACTTACAATAATTACAATTAATATATTAAAAGCGATGTGTTGGAAGGAGTTATGGTTCTGAAGTCAATAGAAACATCTCGAAAGCTTTAACCATAGAAACATCTCATATGGTCATTTGTAACACTTAATGAAACGACATTTCACTTTAGGATTATTCTGGTAATATCAGTCATACGACTCCAATAAAATACATCCGTCTTCTATTCACTCAAAGGTACCAAGCTATTTGGTACAATTGTTAGATAGTGTGAACGTCTATAAGTTGTCCTTTGAACGTCTGGCTTCGTCTTGCAATTGTGTTCAATTATAGAGAAATTATTCCTCTATTTGTGGGGGCAAATATTACGTAGACTTTAGGTTTTGTTATTTGGGGGCTAAAGAGAAGTCTACTCGAGCGTAACTCAGATAAAGGTTTGAGCATTCGCAAATACGAGAGGGACGTTCAGCATAAGTTAAGTGGATATTAGCTCTAATATAATGGTAACTTCTGGGATAGAGTATATTCTAGCTTTAGGAATGAAATGGATAACAAGATTTTACATTTCCCTAAAAAGGCGCAGAATCTCAACTCGAAGATTAATGAGCAAAATAAAATACAGCACACACCGAAAAGCTATATTCAAATCTAAAATATTTAACAGAGCATACGAATCGTTCAGGCAATGAAACTATTTAAGCACCAATGTTCAGATGGAGCAAGAAATACACGAAATTAGATATTGTGATCTACTATTACTAGATGTTTCTACGTTATTAGACAATAACTCTCAAATTATGTTTTTTGTCATTATTCATTTTTAATTCTCACAGATAATAATACTTGATGAACCTACTGAAGGTTTGGATCCAGCATTCAAAAGGCATGTGTGGGATATGTTGTTGGTAAAGTACATTCCTTTATTTTTATACTATTTTCCTATTTTATATTTCTAGTATTTCCTATACAATATTTCTATATTCTAGTAAATTCATACACTGTTTGTAACCGGCTGTGATTTGCACCAATATGCATGTTAAACTCCAGATAACTAGGTAATTCTGTACACAATTTACAAATCAGTCTGTGCGATTTTTCAACATCGATCTATTGGTATTTATAATTTAAAATTAAGGAGATCAAAAGACACCCAAAAATATATAATAACGGCAACGAACGATAACCTGATATCACGTATGTTTTATTTCCAATTATTATTAGATATGAATAATATTTCATTACGAAGAACATTTCGATAAAAATAAAATTACATTTGAAGTAATTTTTCATTGTGAACGTTACCGAAGTTTTAACATACCTACAGGATGCGTTAGGTATTTGAGGAAATATGTACATATAAAGTAAAACACCTCTAACTTCGGAAGTTCCAATACTATTGTAAAGAAATTGTGTATGAATATTGAACACTAATTCAACTACATGTTTTTTTTATAAAATCATTTGGGCTGTAATGACGGCTTAAATACGGGACCTGATCAGCGACATAGATGACTTAAGTGGTCTCTATTCATCTCTAACATTACCCGGACAATGCCGGTCTGCAGAGAAATGGGGCTTCTTTGGGAATTTTTGTTAGTCTTGCGTTTAAACATGGTTACATATTCATGTTCTACACGTATATTAGTTCATGGGATATAAATGGATTGAGTTTGGACACTACATGTTTGGTGTCACATGATCGTGGACATTTAAGGACAGCCATTCTTACGTGTCATGAGCCATGTGGGCAGGTGAGGAGTCTTGTTCAAATACGTACTGTCATGTATTCGTCACGCCGTCTATTCATGGTTTCAAAACTGTTTTAGGACTTCAATGAAGACAACAGGAATACCGCGAAGACATTATTAAAAGAAGTGAATGGCATGACACATTCCGCGCCACTCGTCATTCCTAACACTTTCGGTGTTGCTGGTAATCCGATGCATATAACCCTTAGATCATCTGTAGGAACTGCACATAAAAACGAGTCGTGAGGTCTTTTTACCGTTTGGTTCTGACGACATTATTTATCATCAGAGAAAACAGAACAGGCCCTATTCTTCTTGATTTTTTACCGTGTTGAGTAACTGCTTTGGACGAAGCAGGCTCGTTTTCTGTATTATTTCAAACATGAAGTGACTGAACTCTTCTCATTGCATATAACTTGTATGATTAGACCTCGTACACTCCCACGTCTGAGTGTGCCCTAAAAGCCTAGATCTCAGCAACTACAAGTCCAACAGAGGTAAGCTATACACCATAGATTTCTAATAGTCTGAAAGGATGGGGAAACGTATGACTAACTCTAAAACTGGCAAGTCCTTTGCATTCGCTTAGTATTCTCCATTCTCCCCCTCCCCTAGATCTCAGTAACTACATGTTAGAGAGAGATGAGCCATACACCGTTGTATCCATCATAGTCTGAAAATATGATGAAAACAATGACTTTGACTCTTTTTGATAGTTCTTAAAAGAACATTTTATTTTATACAAGGGTGCTTTGCTTTTGTCTACAATAAAACAACTACTTTCCTTATTATCATTATTATTGTTGTTGTCTCAATGACACATTTGGCAATGTAATGTACTCTGTTCTGTTCGTCGGATAAGGAATGAACAGATGAGGTTCCAACCTTAACTCTTCCTCACAGTAGACAACTTGGTCGCGACCAAGTCACACACCAATTCTCACTTTAGATTAGCGTTAGGTTACGTACGTTGTTTCTTTTCCTTTCCTTTCAAACATTGCTGATATATAAGCTTGTTCACGGAATGTTGCCCTAAAACCATCTCCTTGTGTTTTAATTATCGCAGTTCACACCAAATCAAAAGAGCGAAAATCTTCTCGATTTGAGCGGAAAGAAGGACCACTCTTTTAGAGTGTATTTTGATCGTTGGAAAGAGGAGAAATTTTCGCTAGAAAAAAAATGGGATTCATTGTAATCGATTTTAAAGTGAATTTTCCATCTAATTGAATAAAATTTTATCTTTTGAACACGAAAATGACGCAATAAAATGTTGAAAATGTAACAAGATGTAAAAGGGAGCATTTATTCAAATGTAGTTTGAATGAAAAGCAATGCATTTGTGAATTAAAAAAGAGGAGAAAAACTTAAACATGGGGAAATTTGAACCCGGTGCCTTCTGACCAGGTATCGAACGACTTAACCTCTTAGCCAGCAGTCCAACAGATATAATACATTAGAAATAGTTTCTTTCATTTCATCAGGTACTTGAGAACAACGTTCAAAGATTTCGTTTACGCAATTTTACTTCTGATATAGTATTTTAACAGAAAAAGTTAAAGATTTCCGTTGTCATGTTTAACTTAACACAGCGCTATAAATTTCGCAATATAGCTTAGTCTTTGTGTAAGTTTTGAAGTTACTAATGGTGGAGAACGAAGTTAACTAGTAACCATGGCCCATAAGGTATTGCAAATCACTTTAAAAAAGAGAAAAAAATGCTCTTTTGATTTAGTGTGTAGAAACCACGCACAGTGAGCACCTACACACACTTATTTTTATCACAAAAGGAATTCATGATTAGTTCAGTAAACCTAAATGTAACACATTCATTCGTTTTAGATTACCAAAGACCATGAATGAAAACTCCCCGCCAATGTTGTTCTGGCTGCTTGAGGCAGAAATCCTTGGCATGAATATGACATCACAGACTTTCGACAATGAAATCAGGAAAAAAAAATGTTACCGGCTGGCGAGATATTCTATTGTGGCTTGGTTCAACGCAAGAGGTGGAGAGGGAGGAGATAGGACAGATATCTTGTTTTTGACAAAAGAAGTGATTAAGCCTTTCTGTGTAGGTTGGGTGGCCAACTTTTGTATTTCAGATATTAAATTTGCTCATTGTACAAACAGTTTTGAAGTGTGCTACGTCACTTTGCCGTACCGAAATTGAAGCAGTTCTCACGACATTTGGCTCTGTCTTTATTTAACTGTTTTTGACAAACTTGACACAATATAATTTTTCCATCGCTTGAAATCACAATTGAATGAATGACAATTTCGCTGTTTTCACCTTTGGTATCTTTACCCAAATTCACACACATATATATGCTACAATCTTCAGTCAAAACAACTTTAAATTCTGGGGCCATACGCTTCAGTCAAGTTCAATATTTAAAGAAAAGAATGTTCAGACTAATCACTTGTATCTAGAAGCGATACAGGACTGATCGATATCATTAAACTTTTAATGAATATATGAAGTTAGGGAACGTATTTATTCTTGAAAGAAGCTTAAATATTATTTACATTTACAACATTATATGCACAGTCTGGTAGGGGCATTACTCAAAAATTAAATCATAAAGAAGAAAGGCGGGCCGCATAGCAATAACAAGAGCAAAGAACTGAGAACTGAAAATCTGGTCGACATTGATTTTGACTAGAAGCGGACGAGCCAAGTAAAACGTTTGTTCTGGCCTCTATCTTTCATTAGTAACCATTCAGTCCAGTATACCTTGATGGTTCAGGTACACACAGAGACCAAGACCAGATCGTTCACTGACAAACTGTTCACTTTAAACCAATATTATTAAATAATAGGTAGACCATTGCAAGTGCTTTAGTCTTTAGTGATTGAATGGCGTGTCGTGTCACTTTAACGGTACTGTACCTTAAAAGCACCTCAGCACAAGCATGATGCTTGTTATGCTAGGCGCTATATCTTCTCGCTGAGTTTGTGTGCGAATTTGTTTTGTTCCTAAAGACTTTTAAATAATTAATATTTGATCTCTTAACCCAAAGATAATGGTTTATTGCCAAAAAAGCCTCCTATATTTTAGAATGATAACCATAAAATATTTTGAAGAAGTGCTATAATATTTTAGTATATCGTTACAAAGCTTAAAAATAATTGTTTTTGAGCAAAACGCATCAGAATATTTTTTTTAAAACATCCAAATGTTTTTTAATAAATGCTATCAATTTTTGGTATGAACTTTCGGGGTGTCCTATACTGAATCTTAGTTAAGCTCTCGATTAAAACGGTGCCCTAACAATGTGTCTGTCTCCCAGCCTACATGTAGTTCCCACCTGCTAAGTTTCGTGAAAATTGTTTGCCAAAACTTTGTTGAATATTCTTTGTTTTAAATTTACTACCTATTACCAAATTTAAAAATTGTATTGAAATTAATATAACTGCTATGTACGTTGCTCTAATGTTGATACTGGTTGCAAGGCAGGTCTTTATAGGTTGAAAGTGGCCTGCTTCAATAAAACCGTTGAATTCAATTTACACTTGCAATGCCACGAAAATCAACACCACAACCCTAGATTCTATATGAAACTAAATTCACATTGTAAGAGCTCTTCGAACAGAATTGTGCGTCTAGAATCACCTTTCCGTCCGACAGGAAAAAAGCACATGCATTTATATTTAAAATGAAGATATATCTTGAGAATTTCGTGGCCATGATTTAGTAAGTAAACTTCAAGTTTCGGTGCAAGCTCATCTTGAAGTCGCATTTGCTCTCTAACTCATTTCCTACGGTAGACTCGCACAACAATCATTACGTAACATGTTGAATAGCAAACTTTGTTTTCCAATCCATGATTTTGATTTTACTACTAGTGCAACAACATTTCGAAAAGAGCTTTGTTCGTTGTAGCTATTTCCATCACAGAATCAGAAAAACGCAGGCTTTATAGTTCAAAGTTTCGTTTAGAATAGCGTGGATTACTTAATAAATGTTTTTTTTTCTTTGTAATAAACATCTGTTTTAAGTTTCGATTAATATTCTGCAACTACGCTGTAAGTTTGTTATGTTTTGGATGGGTGATATGTACGGTATTGTTTATTAATAAACGAATAAAACCTACAGTGAATATAAATTATAAACAAAGGGAGTCATGCATTGTTGTGATACAAATTTATATCCTAAATTGTTTGTCAACGCCAATATATAACAGTTTTCAGAATAGAACTAAAACTTTATTAAGTTTATTATATAAATAATTTTCCAAAAACACATTTTAAAAATAATGAAATATTTGAAAAGGAAATCCCCACAAAACAAACATGATAATTGTATATGCCCGATGATTGAAAAGCGCTAATTTCATCGACAGATGGGCCTAAATTTGATATGGTGCTAATTTCTATTGACTTAGGAATGAACTATGTCACTGCTGAACTTTTGACACAATGGAAAATAAAGGTATAGTAAGTGTTTTGGGTTCAAGCTTGGAAGGCATGAATTGAGGTTAGTTATGACACTAAAATAGAGTAGATTTTTTTTTATGCAATTAAATATGTACTCATATGCAAATTTAAGTCATTTAAGTAAATGCAAGTACGAAGAATAGCAAAACGACAATACTCAGAGGACGACAATAAATGACAATTTCTTGAAACAAGATTAATTGATTTACACGGCAAAATCATAGAAATGTACAGAATAGTGTTCCATTGTAATATTGTAATAATTGTTCCCATTTTAAATGTTTCCTAATTTCCTTTCCGTTTAGGAATACAGCCACACATAAGAGAAAGAAAGAAACAAAGAAACAAAGAGGAAAAGAAAGAAAGAAAGAGAAAAGAAATAGATAGATAGTTAGATAGACAGATAGATAGGTATATATATATATGAATATGGACTTTAGCATAGTAAACAGAAGGACTGAGATACTCCGTAAGGTTTCGCACACTTTCCAAATTGTTGCATTCTCTATATACAGAGGTAACACCAGCACAGCAAATTTACATCGTAGCGAGATGGACTTTAACTTCATGTTCTCATTGTATTTAAAAAATTAATATCCAAATGCAAATTCTGAATTTCTTAACGTCCCAGACATGGTCTAATTTTTGCCTGAACAAATGAGATATCTGATAAATTATGGTTTATCCAAAATAACTATCAACTCTATATCGAAGTAGCAACTAAATATGATTTTGTACCCAAATAACATGCGTGAGAAATATTTAAATGAACCGTATTGAACCCTTGTTGAACTTCAAAATTTAATCCGAAATAGAAACAATTCATTCGGCTCGAATTAATTTGGTGAATTATTGTTAACGTCTTGAACAAGCTACTGAGATCCTAAGGACTTGATTTACACAGGTAGAGTAGACTCCAAACCACTCTGTGCAATAGGCCCCGGCTGAATTGAACCCGGAACCACGCGTTTAGAAAGCAAGTGGTGCTAAGCTCTCAGCGACCCCGAGGTCTGGTGAAATTGGCTATGGGTTTTATACAAACATACAAATCTTCTGTTAGTTGAATTGTTCTATAATAAACTATGCTAATACATCTTATTCGTGTAGTTTCTGTCTATATTTGCGAAGCCTCAAGTAAACATGCTATGTAAAGATCATGATGAAACTTTAACTCAGACTATTTGGTTAACTCAGACTATTTGGGCAATACAAAGTTTTAATTTGTTCTATTATGAGTCAAATTGGGATAGATTTTGTTTCTAATTTAGGTCAAATCGAAATGGAAAATGTATTCTAAATGTACCAAGTCTCAATCGGGACAAAATATTGTGTAATGTGAGTCAACATCGGGCAGATAGTCATGTGAAAGAAGGTAGGTCAAATCCAGCTATGTTGCTTTAATGTGGCTGGAGGGAGGGGAGAGGGAATATATAGAAATTTGTGCATGTTGGAAAGAAAGTGTAACTGAAAGGAAGTATAATGAAAGGTAATGTATGTATGTGTATTATGTAACGTTTAGATTGTGTTTGTGTGTGTGCTTACGTGTGTTAATGTAAAATGTATATTGAACAGAGCCCTTCACTTTCCACTCTTAACTTCCACGAGCACTTAGCACTTGTTAGGACTACGAAAGATCAATCAAAGTTCTTCTGTTACTTCTAGCTTGGTAATTACGAATTTTCATGACGAAAGAGTTCCTAAAATATTGCTTCGTATTTGTGAAACATCCGTTATGAAAACGGTATATATTAAGATTGTCTGCACAATACTCTAGAAAATACGATGTAAAAGAGAAGACTGGTTCATTCTAAGTTCATTGTTCTAGTAAGGGAGGAATTCAAAGTATATTTATCTACTTGTATAAAATACATCACTTAATGGATATCATCATCTCATTTCTCTAGGTAGAGCGTTCCGAGAAAACGTTCGTTGTAACTACTCATGATATGGAAGAGGCGCAAGTTCTTGGTGATAGAATAGCAATTATGGCGTATGGCAGAGTCGAATGCTACGGGACACAGTTATTCTTGAGAAAACTTTACGGTACGTGTATTCCCATAAGATTTTTAAAAGAAGAATGATATTGGCAAAAATATAAAATACATGTAGCAATATTCCACTGGTTTAGGCTTAGAAGAGAGACACCACTGAAGTCATTTATTTCAAATGTTTCTCAAAAACTAATTAAAACAAAGAATAATGTTGGTATTTCGTTAAGTTTAATTACTGAAGTTTGCTTTTGATATGTATATTACCCGAAAATAATGTAGCAGGACCAAAATTAGATTAATAAACTTCTTTACGAGATCCACTTGTCTTTTACCCAGAAGAATCCTAAATAGTGACAGTCGACGAAGTGATCAGTGTAGACCTCATCAATGTCGATAGTGACTTAAACGATATATATCATTTTGTGGGGTATTTCTAATTGAGAAAATACTACTTATCTAAGTAAGCTGAGATCGATATGTCGCGGAGCACTGTTATCAAGGTCTGTGTATATGTAACCCACGGAACGAAAACACTGAGATCGCATAGCTTCTCAAAGGAAGATTTGGAACGACTGGAGAAACACGATTGAAAGGTTGAAGTATATAACAGGCTAAGCTTCATATTTTCATTTGTGATTTTGTTGCTTTAAATTGTGCTCTAAAGTATCGGCTATAGGTAGTAAAAATACACAAGAATTGACATTATTTCGCCTTTTTTCTTTTACATTTTTATATAAACGATATTTTATATCACATAGAACAGCAAGAAACTAACATTTGGAAAAATATTCGTAGCCTGTTACATATTTCCTATCCACTGAGTATTTGGAACACCATTTGTTAATGGTTTCAATTAAGCGCAGTGGTAACAGCTGTTCTTGAAACACTGCCTACTGATGTCTGAGTAGTCGGAAATGTCCTTAGTACGTCCGCCATTGATTTACCCTATATACAAAATCTAATTAGGATCAGATTAATTCGGGAAACGAATAAAGAGATGGTACCAGTGGAAATACGCTATGTGGAGTTCTTACTCGAGACATATTTTCACTCTCACAGTGCGTGGTGGTTATGTGGTGTCTCACAATTAAATGATCAGAGAAAGAGTGATTTTTGTTATTACGTGGGTCATTCTGGGTTGAATTGTTTTTGAAAGCGCTTTTCATGACATGATGTCAGTCCGAAAAGATATAATTTGTGGCATCATAACAAACGGGCTCTATAGTGATATTCTCGTATTTAGCAAAAAACCCTCATCATATGAAAGTTTGGTGATATTTTAATATTATCTCTACATAAAAGAGGTAAGCGTTATGGAGGGTTATGAGAGTGACAAAGTTTAGCGACAGCTCTGCTCGCTTGGAGCTTTAATCTAAACTATATCGATGTATGTGGGATGAAGTTAACAATCCCATTTATTTAACTCCACGAATACCCACAATGCTGTGCAAGTAATAAAAGAGAATATCAAATTCACTTTTCTGCGAATATTAAGAAAGTGTACTTCAATTGGATACCGTAACGGTTCGACATGTGGACTGTCAGCGTATTGACTAAAGCTCATTTTCCATTGTGCGAGGAAAGGTTTAGGGATAGGGTGGCAAGACGTTATGTCGTGAAGTTAAATTTCACTTTCCCAATATTCTTGAAAATTTTCGTCATATACACGTCAGACTTAACCTATGTAAAACGAAGTATCACATTCGAAATTTTGTCAGTTTTCTCTAAATCATACTAACATGTGGTTGTTATATTGTGAATTTTCTCGTATTCTGATACTAATTGAAACTTAAGCTTTATTTCATTCAAAGTAAAATGTATATAATTATGTCAATTTTTCTCTATTTTTATGACAGAACCAATTTTGAAAGTTGCATCACCTTGTTTTATTTAAAAGTAATAACTTAAGTTATTTGTTTGGCAGAGGAAAATCCGTTCGACGACTGGTTCTCGCTTTGAATATGAAAAACTGCAGATAACTAGGCATGTACCGTTCCACTGATTAACTACATTCTAGTTTTACTGCTACGATCACTCTAAGAATGTTCTTCGACAGCGTACCTTAATATTTAGCAAATAATAGCTAAAATTATACGGAAAATGAGCAAATAAATAACCTCGTTTATAGGTTTCCTCCTTTAAAGGCGTATAACGTTTCTTTGGGTGAGTCTTTGTTGTGTCATTTGCTGTGAAGACTTTTGGGTGATCACCGTTGATAGTATAGTGATTGAAAAGGAATATATTGTCGACTGGGACCGTTACATATTAGTATAGGTTTCTGAAAACTAAAATACTGCTTTCTCAAAAAGTAGTTCACTTCCATAATTCCAAAATGATATATCCTTGTGTTATTATTAGCCAAGTGCATTTGTTTCTAAAAATTACATTGAATTTCAAGTCATCCTCGTACTATCAATGTTTAAATATGAGCCTTATAGTGTGCATTGTAAGTTCAAGCTCTTTGCTCATCTTGTTTCCATTCCTCAATTAGTTTGAAAATTTTCACATACTATGTTCTGTATAGGAAGATAAACTGAGAAATGAGTCATCGCAAAGTAAGACTAACTTACATATCTTTTAGTTTGTTTTTTAAATATAGGATTGCTTTAATTTAATCTTCTGCTACATTTATCAGTCTCAAATTCACGGCGCAATATTCATCATATAGGACTATTCCTGTTATTCGTACAGAGACAAAGGATTTGGATCCAAATGATTTCAAGACCATTCCCAATCTTCTTCTTTCATTAGTGCCTTGTCAGAAGGACTGCGTGAAACTGAATTTTTTATCTGTGGTTCTTTTAATAAATTTATGAACCGGAATACTTACAATGGCACAATGAAAGTAATATTCATGCTCTTATATAATGACAATGAGCAACTTATTTTATCAGTTGGATTTTCAATTAAAGTGTCTAATACAGTGGTAAGAATTAGATGAAATACTAGTGAAATGCAGGTAATTAGCCACGGTCAGTCGTTTCTACTATTTTTATTGTATATTTTGCACTCTAATTTAGCCTACATAATATTTTAGGTTAGGTTAGACACTAAATTTAACTCGTTAGGACCTATTTACAGTCTTGAATGCTTTGGTTCTTCTTTGTGTTGCTGATCAGAAACTAAATTTAGAGTTATTAGTTACAATTGTTGATCTTATTTCTCTTTCATCGAAATTAGAGTAAATATTTGTTTAATCAAAGTAGCACGCTATGCTCTATTAGCTGGAAATAAACTCTAAAATATTCTATTAATGAAGTAATATAACCATATTGTCATTTTCTCCTTAATAGGTGTTGGGTATGAATTCACATTTACGATATCCGATAATACCAAGATTGAGGACATTTCTAGTATTCTTGATGATATGATGCCTCGATCTGAAGTCAAATCAGTCGGTCCTGAACATGTTAAATATCAAGTACCAATGGAGGAAAGCACTAAATTGCCTTTACTTCTTCGAACCTTGGAAACTAATAAGTTCTCATTGGGCTACGTAAATCTCAGCATACGTGTCTCAAGCTTGGCAGATGTATTCACTAAGTAAGATGATGATCTGTTTTAGGGTAGTAATTATATACTGTAGTATAACTTTAGTTCGAAGGATTCAATATATTCTAAACTGTATTTTCTATTAACACTTTTTAAATCTCGCGGTTCGTAAGCCAGTTTCAGAACGTTTGGCACGATTTTCATTCGTTCAAGATATTATTTCTTACTTGAGGTTCCTATTGTGTTTTCTATTACACCAGAGTGAATACGTTAGTATAACGCTTTCGTTAAGATAAAACATATTGTGGATAATGTCACTAAGATCAATATTTGTTTATGTTAAAATTCGAAAGATAAACATGAGAGTATACCTGTACCGTGCCCAGTAGAATTAATTGTAAATAAACAAATGAAATAATTTGGTTTTAGTATAGTACACGACATGTTGTTGCTTACAAGAAGATATATATCTATCTGTATTTTCAATACTTTATATCACAAAACCTAGATAACTAAATGCAAAAAAGCATTATAATAACTGAGGAATCCGGAAGCAGCCCAGGGATACAAGTGATGTTGACGAATAAAAGAAGTTCGAAACATTCATTTTATATAACTCGAACTCTTGGAACTCTTGGACCTTAATTCTCCGTTGGGTGCGTCCATTAAATTTTCTCGAACGGTTGCGTTGCGGCTTTTCAATCGAAATTTGATTTTTTTTGCCATTAAATTATGAAGATAATAGATCAACCGAGATAATTAAATTATTGTTTGTCAATTAATATTTAATTTGATAAAAAAGAAGTAAGCATTCACCGCTATTTGCAGTAATGGTGTAAAAACGAAAAATCACTCCGCCACTATGTTCGAGTCGTTATACAAATAGTATTTTATAAGATGATAGATCTTTGGATAATTGTATTACATTCTTCATGGTGATGAAGAAGAATTAATAATATTTAATTTAAATACACATTATTTACCCTCCTCTTCATTACTGAGTTCTTTGTGCACAATGCGCCTCTCCCACTGCTTATTGTTCAGAGTCACTAGTGTGGTTTTCGGTTTTCAGTTGCTTGTTCTGTATTTCATTGAGTGGAATCTGATTCATTTCCTTTCTCTGACGATGATACATCCATTAACATTAATTGAACTTCCTCAGTCGTCATTTCCAATTTTAAAATACCTGCTTATAAATAAAAAAACACTTACATCACAGAGCGCCCAGTGGCAAGCACACTGCAAATACAAACGCTAAACTATTGTGAGAAGTGCTTGCTAAAATATTGCTTGTAACCATTATAGTAAACAACTAATACTTAAGTGGACACAGCCTAGTGCGTACGCTATCTGTGATACATGCTCCAAACTATTATACGCGCCTAACTGCCACGGGTGTGCATCCGCGGCAATTAGAATATTACAATTTCAGTGCATATTTTTCGAGCTAAATATAAAATATTACCTCAAATTTTTATTATTTGTCCATGCCATGTGTACCCGTTGGCTTCTGAAGTCGACATATACAACAGCTGAACTTATAAAAATGAGTCGATAGTAAGAACTGAAGGTTTTGGAGCAAGGTATCATTCAAAGCGAAAGCCTTATTAATACAAAAGTGTAAAATCCGATTGGCAGAAATCTCGACGGAAGAAATAGTGGCGTGCTGACTAGGAATGAGAAATGAGTACCTTCAGTGCAATGAAAACCGTAAATGTAATTGATTAAAGTGTGACATATTGGAGATAGGGGAAATAATGCCTACAAGAACAGTTAGCAGAACTGCTGAGATATTTTGTACCTTAACAAATTAGTCAAAAATAAAATGTAAACGAGTTTGAAAAAAATCACTCATCTTAAAGTCGTTACCAACATGGAAGAAAAGGCTCTTTTGTGTATAAGAGTATGAGTATTGCAGGTTGGCATTATTCTTTCCGATTGTATTCATAAATATGCCTTCCAAAAATGTAATTGTAGTATATATTTTATGCGTTAAATTGTAATATTTTATTTTTCTATTTAGTTTGACCATGGTTCTTTCAGAGTTGGTAGTACTGTCGATTCAGATCAGCGTTATGTGAAGAGAACTATCGAACTTATTGACCATAGTAAGTATTATTAATTGTGATATCTCTTGTAAGTGGATATAATGTGAGATAGTGACTGCGATTTACGTATTTTGTAAGTGTTATTCTATTACAGAGTATTCAACTAATATTTCACCTAAAATCTTTATTATTTGCTTTGCAATTTTATTACATACGTACCTATCATATTCAAATAAGTAATTTGTAAAAGTGTACTAATAAATGTTTAGTGGGATAAACCAAAGTAACGTAACATTTAAGTAAATGCAAATCCACAAACAATAAAAGAATAAAAAATTAAGTAAAAATAAAAATAAATCACTATGTTAACTGTACACTTGATAGTGACTACATACGTAGTCAAAACGTTATGTCATGTGTAAAAATATTTATTTAATAAGTGCCAAAATTCTGTATTTATCATTGTGTCGTGTACGTATGGTTCCTATCTAAAAAGGAATGGACAAAGTTCTGATCTGAGAGTAACATTTATACAATTACTATAAGATATCATATATAAAGTAATTATTATTAATGTGGGTGCGCACTCAATCGAAGACACCCAATTATTCTTGAACAGTTGTTTAACGTAAACCATACAACCAACGTAAATTTAGATGAAATTGTATTCGTAAAAGGAAGACACAGACTAGGTATTGCAAAGAAAGGGTTGTTTTTCGTTGCACAATATTATCCTGTATCTGTATACCTATTGTAAAATGAAATTTTTGAGTATATAATTACGGAAGCCGTATTGTCTTAATATACTTAAATCCTCATGTAGCCTATACAGCGCATCAGGAGCGGAATGCAATAGTAATTGAGGATAACTGGGTGGTAGAATGATGCGGTACGCTGTGGATACAACGAAACTCATGTAAATACAAGACGGAATGCGTAGAA
Organism: Lepisma saccharinum; assembly: GCA_022664845.1. Classification (NCBI taxonomy): domain Eukaryota; kingdom Metazoa; phylum Arthropoda; class Insecta; order Zygentoma; family Lepismatidae; genus Lepisma; species Lepisma saccharinum. Next base: position 79,238 of record JAGDQP010000986.1, on the reverse strand, counting down.
ATATAAAATAGGGAAGGAAGTACATAATATATCTAATTCTTGTATATAAGTAGAATGTACATATGGAAGAAATTGTATTTATAATGTTGAAGATCTTACTGCTTTTTATCCTTTTATATGAAGTAGAGCATATATCCTTTTCACCATACATTTTAAGTGCATTGACGTATTCACCGTAAAGTAGGAAAGACACCCAAATCTCTAATCGGAGCAAAATATTACATTCTATGTTTTCGACCAATGCACTGCATACGTATAAAAGTAGACAAAACACTAATACAGGTTACTACGGACCTTTGGCTACGCACTTACAACTTTAAACATGTAGTTCTTATGTCAGAAAGTAAACAAATGATGTTTTGGTATAAAATGCGGGGCCAGATGAAATTTTCAGCACTTGTAAACTGGTATAAACAGCATGAAAATGGATGATAGACATTTGAAAAATGTAACTATCCAAGGTGGCGGTCATTTAAAATGATGGGCAACGTTACTGGTCTTTCGGTTATCCGATTTTTATCCTTTTTAAATGAAAGATAATTTTGTGGCATTAATTTTAATTATGATCAATATTTTCATAAATCTAGTTGTTTCTTATTTAAATTGAAAAAAAAATCATGTATTTGAACGAAAATTATTATAATATAATATTTTACTTTAAAACGACTGGTTTCAGATAAAATTGTTTTCTCAAAAAAAAAATCGTTTATAGCTCAAGCTTTAATCTAAAGGATATAATAAGTAATTCCGACAAATATAACCTGAGATATGGTTTTTGCAATACGAGGAAACATTGGGGAAGGAACTAAGAGGTATATGAAATTTTGGTATAAAATTGGGTCAAACGAAACTTTTAGTTAATTCTTAAAGTTAATTCAGTCTAATAAATTATGTTTTTATAATGACAGATTATTATTGCTTTGTCTTCAATTTTTATTATGATCAATATTTTCATAAGTCTATTAGTTTTCCAGTTATGAAAGATGAATTTTACACATAATACTGCTTGCAATATATTATTTCATTTGTATAAAACAGCAATAAAATAGAGCAATCTGAACCGAAGAGGTCACTACTAAAAAAAAGTCAGGTACGCTGCTTCTGCTTGATTATGACAATACGCATTGACCATTAACTTGTTACAATTTACTTAAAATGAGTAAATCTACTTCTATTCATTGTTATATTATAATTTCTGGATTTGCTCGTAACAAATTCGACCATCAATTAGTGATCACAAAAGTAAGGCAAAGTTATGCATTGCGAACAAAGAAGGTAAAGGATCAAAACAACTTAAATTCGAAGTTATCGATTAGATAATCCAAGCGTTAAAGCAGACTGAAAACTCGAAATCAAATCCTAAATAGGTTCGAGATCTTAGCCGACTCGAGTAGTGATAAAGATGAAATTAATAGTGGAATTGAAGTAAGATGTCTGAATGCTGTTACATTTTCTGTGTTGGGACACAATATTTTAAACCCTTTGTCCTACAAATCTTATCTTTCCTTGTCCTACAAATGCCACAGTCGGGCCACCAATGAAACCCTATTGCAGATGATGCTTCTTCTGAACAATTTGTTCAAAATCATCTATTTTCAGTTGGTTTCTAACATCTTTCACATTGTATATATTTGTATTAATCTGTTTGTACAGGCATGTAGAATATAGTATCATTAGAAAATCAAGGCATTGTTTGATAGAAAACCACATCATGCTTAGTATGCAGCGGAAGAAGAGCGTCTGTTTCTTCACGCGAGCAAAATACATAAGTCAGACAATTTAAGAACCACATATTGTAACTCTGACGCAAATAACTTGAACAACTGCAAAATTGTCTTTGTTAGTATTTTTTCCATTTCTTGTCTTGCCATCTTTCCGACAAGAATATTATCAGCTTTTGTTTTATTTTCACTAAACCTACTCGTTGTACCTTTTTATTACCTGCGAGAAAAGATGTGGAAAGGGAAGAAAAACGTGTCGATAGACAGTGTTGCCAGTGCCTTTTATGTATGCGAGAAATGAAGATGGATCTATGTGCACTGTATTCTTTATATAGTAATACTCGGAAAAGGCGAAAATGAAGATTGGCTACACATCCCATAAACTGCAATAGAGATGTGGATGGAGCATTTCGTAGCCTATACGGAAGAATCGCAAATGGCGCATTTCGTTTTTATTTCGTCGATAAAGCGTTTTGTGTCGAAACCTCCCATTGCTTCTTCACACAATATACAGGCCAACCTTGTTAATCCGAATATTTGTTTGCTCGAACTGTTCGGATTATTAAAAAGTTCGGATTACTAAGGAATGCTAAAGAAACGCCCGAAACAAGCTTAAAATAAAGTACGTATACAGTAATTCGGTAGAAAACCAATTTATTGACCGTATATACGTACGTACAATAAATTGAACAATTACACAATAAAGATCTACTCTACTGCAAAATGAAACTTAGTATGTTACTGTTCTTTAAATACTACAGTACACTGTAACTTTATGAAAAAGTTTTTAATCGTTTTCTGACCTGCTTTTTTGATGGACTTATGAAACGCGTCATCACGCAGTTGACGAATGGTTAGAATCTGGTGCATTGGAATATCGTTTTCATCTGCCCACGCCAAACAGGTGTTGAAAGCTTGCATCGCCTCTGCATGCTTTACACTTTGAGTTGGTTCTTCTTCTACATTGTTTTCTTCATCACCGCTCTCTGCTTCTTCTCGTACAAGTTGTATAATTTCAGCATGAGATAAGTGTTCATTTCCTAACCTTGCCTCTTCTTCATTTAGCCACTCAGTAACATCTCCTTCCGAGATAAGGTCATATGTCTGCTTATGAACAACCTGGTGAATATGAACAATGTCAGACACAAAGGAAGGATCTGATGAATTCTCGTTTGGCGGTCTTTGGGGAAGAGGCCAAAGTTTAGTCCAAGATCTTACAATGTTCCCTTGAGAAGTCTCATCCCAAGCTTTCACTAGATTTATCACTGCATCTTTAATTGTCAAGCTTTTTATGACAGCTTCTAAAGATTCACCTGAAGACACCACACTGTAAAGCAAACTTCTTTTGTACCGCATTTTGATCCCGTCGATCACATGCTGGTCCATTGGCTGACCGAGTACTGTTACATTTGGGGGTAAGCACATTGCGTAAATTTTCTTCATCACTTACGAGTTCTTCTGCTGCCGGATGACCAGGGCAATTGTCCAAGAGTAAAATCGCCTTTTGGGGAAGGTTTATTGGCTTAAGGTGATTTCTCACAGAAGAGACAAATTCGTTGTTAAACAAGTCAAGAAATATTTGCCTCTTCATCCACGCACTTTTTTAGATGAAATACTTCACTGGTAGAACGAAGTTTTTAAATGGTCTTGGATTTTTACTTTTCCCGACCACTGACATCCGTAACTTATGGGCTCCAGCAGCGTTGGAACAAGGGAAACATGTTATTCGCTCTTTGCTTATTTTTCGCCCAGCAGCTTCTTTTTCTCCCGCCAAAACAAGTGTTTTTTGGGAAAGTGACTTCCAGTAAATTCCCGACTCATCTACATTGTACACCTGTTCTCGGTTAAGTCCCATTTCTGTGATTTCTTTTTAAAACCCTGTTTTAAAACTCTCGAAAGCACTTTCGTCACTCGAAAGTTTATCTCCGGTCACACTCAGTACTCTTATTCCAAATCGGTTTTCAAAATTGCAAACCCAACCGTTACTTGCACGAAAGTTATCAGTGCCCATCATTTCTCTGTAAACAAAATCTATTCTTCTTCGCGATAATGTCGCCACTTAGCATATTATTTTTGGCCCTCTGCTGCACTATCATGTGTAAAGTGCTTGTTCAACATCAACAATTTTAGTCCTTCTCAAAGTTTGTCGCTTTCCCGGGCCACATTCCGTACGAGAACAGTGCGAGATTATTTTATCTCTCTCACTGTTAATGTCAAAAACTGACGATTTTCCAACACCGTATTCTGAAGCAAGTTTTCCTAAACTTTCTCCATTGTCCAGTCGCTTGATAATCTTGCACTTTTCTTATAAAGTTAGAGTCACATGTTTCCTTTTCGACGACATCTTGGCAACGCACGCCTGACTGCACGCAACTACAGTACGTATTGTACAGCACTACTACATACTGTACACCCCTGAAAATAGACTGACCTGAGTAATCCCGACAGCTTTGTTTTCATTTGTTTACGGTTGCATTGTTGTGACATGAACATTTAAAAATAACAGTACGTATGTACAGACGACGACTGAAGGCCGTTCGGAGTAGCGCGGCGTTCGGAGTACCGTGCGTTCGGATTAACGAGGTTAGCCTGTATTACCAATGAGAAGTTCCCGCCAATAACTATTTGAGGGACACCTCTGAGCAATGACACTGGCAACACTTTTCGACCTTTGCACATAGCACACATGAGCAGATGGTATAAAAAGGAAAGAAGAAAGAGCGCGAAGCAGAAAAATAAAGATGTCAGTGTTCCCATTACATTTTGCAAATGACCCATATAGGAAGGGTGCCCAGCAACTACTCTGAACGCGTGGCAACTCTGCCAGAGAAACGTGTTTGCATAAAATCAGCCTAATCTCTTCTTCAAATCCCGTTCTTCATTTCTAATGTTTTGATAAAAAAAATTCACGATAAACGTCGAGAACAATTTTTTCTTTGACTGCAGCTCCCTATGTTTGAAACTTCGTGCAAGATAACACCTGACAATTCTTAAAAAAAACTTCTACATATAATAAGTCCGTCGTATCTATTATGCAATCTAATTTTGTGTCTGAGACGTCCTTTTCCAAACGGGTCCTAGTCAAGCGCCATAAATGTTGGAAAAGTGACAAAAACACTTGTTATACACTTCGTATTAGTTTACAAATATTTTACCTTCTTGTAAAAGGATATTGAAAAAGATAAAAATATATACTAATTTTACTGTTAATTATGATTCTGTCCTTTAATTTCTTACGATAATTAAATGTTTTTGAAGAATGTTGGAATCGCAAAATCATACTAATGTATTAGAAAATGATAAAATTAACTCAACAATGCTAATATCTCGATTTCATTTTTTTTTAACAAGGACCCGTTTAAAAATGTATGCCTCGTCTGGACGTTCAGATGGCAACGCAAAACGTTCTAAATGATGCAACAATACAGCGTTATTTCCCTGCTTCTATGAATTATCAGCATTAACAAGAGTCCAAGGAACAGGTGCAAGTGGATGACTGAGTACAGCTCGCATGGCTAATTCACGACTTGCAGCAATGAAAATCATTTTACTGAAAATATTTCAGTCACACTAAAGTATCAGTTGTTTGCTTGAAACTTTACTTTTCACTACCGTCTTTGAGTAACCTGTTTCCAACACTGTTTTCTTTATGGATTCGTATATAGCCAAGCGATGCTGAAACTCATCATATTCATGCAGCTTCATCTTTTCTCTTGCGTTCAATAAAGCATTCCTAAATATTCAGCTACTAATAATCCAGTTAACAAATGCACAGTATTTGTGAGTTTACGTGAAATGAATTTCTAAATTCACTTCAAAAGAGCTTCATGCACTAACAGCATCAACGAACCTTTTTATTACGTAATAGTGATTTACTGGGTTCAGATTATTATACATTATTGTTCTCTTCATCAAATAAAAGCATATATACACGGTGTATACTGCAAGTGACCAAACAGTTGGTCTAACTGTCAGCTTTGCTGACTACGGATTGAGGGCCCCGGGTTCGATTCCCAAGGCTGTCAAGGATTTTTTTCCATGGCATGTGGGTCTGGAATGGTGTCGACCCAGCAACGTGATGCAACTGCTATGAATAAATACAGTGTCGATTAAAGTGAGAGCTTACGTTCTCTCCCAACCCGTCTGGACAGAGTGGGAGCAGTAGGCCAATCTTCTCCCTCCGGCGAGAGGCCTCATCAAGTATTGGATCGAATATGGCTGTAATTATTATTAATATACTGCAAGCAATAATTTTTGTAAAAGCAAATATTACACCAAAAATGATAATTTTTTAATAAAAGCCTAGAGAAGAAAACAATTGTACTTACAATTTTCCGTTTTCTTCCTTTTTGATTTTAATCTTTACCGAAAACTTCAACTTACGACACAAAAAGATCAAAGAACCAAATAGTTTCCGCGAGAAAGAATTTCAAAAAATGAGTGAGAAACGATTAGATTAATGGGGCGCTCTCTTATATGCAGTCATTTTATAAATTTTTGAATTTGGGTCACCCCATGCTTTCCTGTTCAATCATTTATTAACAACACTATTTTTTTACTTTTCAGTACGAATTGGTTAAGAAAAGTATGGTTTAAAAAGCTTTTTTCTTTATAATTTGTAGAGTTGTTTCGGTGTTCGATTACTTTGTCTCAAGCTAATGTTTACTTACCCAAATCCTAAAGTGTTCTGCAACCAGTCAAACACCACTTCGTTGTAGGCTAGTATTTATTTTAGGATAAAAATGTTCATATTAAGAAATATTAAAATATGCTTTTAAAATATATGAAAGTAACTGGTATGAATATGGTATTAAACCGACTTACGTAACGGTGCAAACCTTCACCATTGTATGACGTTAAGAAATGAGTTAAATTAACGTTGCAAGATTTGAGGACACCACGAACCATTATGAACTAAATAAGAATCTATAAGAAGATTTGACAACGCAATGCCGAGATATGTCCCAGGCTTGGTGACAGGCCGTCATTTTATATAGCTACTATTTAATGACGTCTATCAACCATGTTCGTGCTCCTCGCAGACAAATGTTCAAGTGCTCAAAATTTCATTAGGCTCCCCCCACTTTGTACCAACACGTCATGTACCTTCCACACCCATTATTTCCTTCCCCAGTGTTTAAAGTTTTATTGTATTACAATATTATGCGTGTTCCCTTGTAAAACAGTACAAAGTCGGTTGTACAAGGGGACAGACATGAGTTACCTTAGCTTGCGCAATTTTGCCGTAATAGCCTCTTAGAAGAATCACCCTTTACAACAAGGATGGAGGCACGCTGACCAGTAATGAATCTCCCGCACATGGAATAAGAAAGCACATTGAATAAACCGGATATTTAGAATATATGAATGTATATATTTTGTAGCTAGTATTTACAAAAATATTCGCATATGTACATGGATGATGTGGTAAGAAACTAATTATTGGAAAACAAGTAACCACACTATGTGAAGATAGTTCGTTATTTAGTATTGTAGTAAGTCCTACGATTGAAGTAACACTTTACTTAACTGTCCTCTCAGTAGTCCATTCGTCCTGTCTTTCAATTCACTGCGCTCCATTCTGCTTCACTGAAGTTCTTATAATGATCGATGACGACGTTTAAACACACATTTCAAACCTTGGTTAAGCCAGCACATTATGTAAGTTTTTATCACCCGTAGTTCAATCTTGCGTCTTCTTCACATGGCGACTACTACTAAAAAAGAGAGAGTTTCTGTCGCCAGATGACGTGGTCCAGTTTATAGCAGTGGTGCCAGTTCCAACACGTCCTCCTAGTGCCTAGAATTTGTGGCGGGAGCAACTGACCACAATATAATAATAATAATAATAATCCATATCTCGAGTTATAGTCTTCGGAATTAATTGCTATTTGCTTTAAATTAAGGCTTGAGCTATCAACTGTATTTATATGAGTAAATATTTTCCACTAAAACAAGATGTTTTGAAGCAACTAGAATGCTTCTTTTAAAGTTAATTGAAAAACTATTAGATTTATGAAAATATTAGTCATAATAAAAATTAATGCCAAGGAAATTATCTTTCATTTTGAAAAAGAAACATTAAAATCAGATAACCGAAAACCAAGATATGTATCATTTAATAAATAGCACCGGCCGCCATTTTGAATGGCCGCCATCTTAAATAGTTACCTTTTTGGAATATGTACCAACGGTTATTATCTTCTAGAAGGTACAATGTATACATGTTACAAGTTCCATCTGACCCCTCTATTTTATACCAATAACTTGTCTGGCAGGAGAACTAATGTTCTTGGAGCATATTTGTGGGCATATAGGTAAAAATTAAATTTTCGTTGGTTAATCCTTTTGACGCAAACAGCACATTATACTAATAACACAGTTCTTATAAGAACTTACATATCGGTCATTGAAATTTCAGAATTAGATAAGAATAATTGATTTAAAGTAGTTAGTTCATAATGTAGTTTCTGACATTTATGTAATAGTTGTGGTGATTACCAGGTGCTACAACTGACTCTACCTAGTTCGCTGTTCCGAACTAATCTCCATCCACATATTATATACAGTTTCTGTATTTTAATGGCAATCATCTAATGATATGCATCCTAACATTTAGAATTATCGGTAACTAATTTCTTTCAGATGTGCAAACCGTGAAGGGATGTTGGCTATTGCTTAGTCGTTTCTGGGGGTTAACTGCCAAGAGTATATCATATCAGAGGTCTCATATCTTCTTATACTTGTTGTATGCGGTAAGTAGTAATATAAAAGTAGATTTAAAATGAAATTATTTAGTGTATGATAAGTTTCATATTTTGTTTAAAGATTTAATGAAATAAATCTAATTTAATAATGATAATTATTATTATTATTATTTCCCCACGTTTATGTGCAAGGCAATTAGTAGTAAATATAACTCTGACTACATACTTGGTGAAATTAGTGTTAATGTGCCTTTATACAATATTAGAAAATAGGTACCTTTATCTTCTGCTACCATCAAAAACAATTATAAAAAGACTTGTACAAAATTATAACAGGACTCATATGTTTGGATTTCTCCCTGTACAATATGACTTGTGCTATATATTTGCTCAATTGCTGTTCGTAGCACATTGTAACAAACAAACCAATAAATAAATAAATAATTATTATCTCGTTGTAAATCTTTCTAAGTCATATAATGTCAATCATAATATTTTATTAAAGACACTTTCATACATTGGTTTGTCGCCTTTATTTGTTAGCTGCTTCATAAACAAGATGATAGAAGATTTTGTGTTAACATAGACTATTTCACCTCTTATGTAACCGCAATTAAAATGGTATTTCACAGGGCTCGCTACTTCTGCCATGTTTATTTAATACTTATTTTAATGACATGTGTCAAAAAAATATAATGCTAGCCAACTTATAAATGCAGATGACTTAAAGTTATATAGAGTAGTGAATAATGTCCATAAAAATCTCCAATTGCAAAATCATTCAAGCATGATTGACCAGTGGTGTGTAAGAAACAGCACGATTATAAACACCAATAAGACAAAATTCATAAGCTTTACGCACAAGACGCAGTACAATGATAGTGTATATACGATGAGAGATAGTTAAGAAAGCTATATAACATGGAAGGTCTGGGAGTAATTTTGGACTATAAATTAGATTTTAGTAAATATATTAATGGTGTCCTAGCAGATTGAAGAAAATTAATCGGTTTAGTTTTTAACCAATATAATGATTTTGATCAGTTCAGTACCTTTAGGACACTCTACAAAGTGCTTTTATCAATTACAATTTGTCTTAAATGTATGGAACGGTTTACCTAAAATGGGCGTTAACAGAATTGAGGCGATACAAATATGTTTCCTAAGACTTATATTTTAAGTTTGATTTACCATAATTTTTTTCTTTTAATTATAAGTACTGGTGAAATTACTCTGATCTTAAAGTACTGGAAACAAGAAAAATGTTAATACAAGTATATAAATATTTTTTTTGGGAGATACTAGCTAATGAAATTAATTGTGTATTTCATAGAAAAATTGAACTTAAATATCACCTCATATCGAACAAGATTTTATCAACGGTTGACATCATCTAACAAGAGAGATTTATGACTGAAAAGATTGATATTTGATTCTGACCTTTTGTAATTAGTTTTGTTATTTGTCTGTGTTGTATCTGTTTATGCATACTTTATGCTTTTTCGTTCTTGTAATGTAATTTTGTAGTAGTAGAGTAGTAGCACACTGCAAATAATAGCTGTGTTAATTCAACACAACGCGGTGTCCCAGCGTGACAACCACTTTTTGTGTGTTAAATCAACACAAAACACGGTGCTGATGTCGGTACTAGGAGAAAAAAATACTGCGGCAACGAAATTTGAACATGGGTTGCTCAGTTAGAAGTCGAGCGTCTTACCGACTTGACTAAATCGGCAAACAGATAAGACACTAGATGCAAACAATATTTAGTGAATACCATTTGAATTAAACGACTACACTATAGATTTAAACAGTGTAGGGATCAAATATATGTTGCTGAACCTCCAAAACAAACTAAGTTACTTGCACGACCTATCCCATGGTTTAATCACTTCCTATTTATCAATTGGAAACCATAATTCCCATTCATTGAGAATATTCCATTTCTATGAAAGCAAGCAAGATGCCGACAGTCAAACACTTAAGCAGCATTACTTCTTTCTTATCGAAACAACATTTCAAATGCTGCGCTTGCTTTCATCGAAATGAAGCATATTCTTAAGGAATGGGAATTGTGATCACTAATTGACAATGGAAAAGTGATTAAATCACGGCAAATGTCGTGAGAGTAACTTTGTTTGTGTTTGGGGTTCAGTATTTTTTTTCATCCTCTATAATGTTTGAATCTAGTACTCCTTCTGTCTGACGATTTTGCTAAGTCGGTAAGGCGCTCGACGTCTAACTACGCAAGCCATGTTCAAATCTCGCTGCAGCCGTAACTTTTTTCTGCCAGTACAGAAATCAACACCGTGTGTTGTGTTGATTTAACAGAAAAAAGTAGTAGTTAAACTGAGACACCGCGTTGTGTTGAATTTACACAGCCATTTTTACTGTGTAGTAGTAGTAGTTGTTGTTGTTGTTATTCATTAAAAAGAATAAAATTACCACAACATTACCAGTATATACTTTCCTCTTCATAAGGAGAGTTCATTAAATATTTACAATGTCATAGCAATAACAAATGACATAATTAATTTCATGTAGAAGCATGGATAAATAAGTTTAATGATAAAATTTATAAAGGTCTCAGAGATACGTATATTATCCCTTAGTATCAAAGATATATATTATTCTGTGTAGTAACGAATCAGCTTGAGGTTTACTTATGAAAGTTAGGATGCATAAATGTTCTTGTGGTGACAAGGTCACCACATTGCGTCACCTTGAGACTAGTTTTTCCATATTATAATAGAGTTGTGTTAATAATGTAAGGCAGGTCCTTTCCAGTTATATTTCGATCGCGAGGTTACCACAAACAAAAAGAACACTGCCTGTTGAAGGATGAGAATATCTTCTACGGATAAGAAAAGAACCGACAGTCGAATAAACAATGGAGGTGTTTCCAAAAGACCCGAACATGGCCCCTAAAGCTGAACAATTGAATATTTTAGATTGCAAACCCACTATCGGCTATCGGTGAAACTTGACTGTTAGCGGGTTTTTGAAATAAACGATTCAATGACAAAGTATGTTTTTATAAGGATTTTGAAAGGAATTTGGGAAAAATAAGTTTGTTGTTTAGTGCTAGCGAAATACACAGTTGGACCGTTTTTTTACAAATGTTTCCACAAAATAACACGATTTTCATACTGTTTCACGTGATTTCATGTAGAGTTAAAGTAAGAAAGACTTTGTACCTTATTGAAATAGTATATGCTGAAGTTGTCGTACTGCCAAGACAGTTTCTGGATCACGAAAGTTAACTGTTAAGCTCGAAATACAAGCAAGGAAACGAGTACAATCGGTGACACCTATCGGTAGAAAGAGTTTAAGAAGCATATTTGTAATTCAATAATTTATTTAACATTGTCCTTTATCCACGGAGGTTACCTCCATAGAGGTGACAAATTTATATATTTTGCCCAGTAAAACCTGAGTTACTAAAGACTTGACCATGTTGAGTTTGTTTCAACTAAAAAGCTACTATATTCATAATATTTGGGAAGATAATTCAATATATCAATAAAGTTTCAAAATTGAAAGAGGTCATGGAGGTGACAGACAAAGAACTCTTGCATTTTTCCAGGTTCTAACTCAAACAAAAGCGCACTTGAAGTATACATATAAAAACAAAGAATCCTGCAATCAAAATGGTTTAGTAGAGATTGTCTAGGAAAGAGAGTGAACCGTGCTCTTGCCTGGTGGATTATACCAAAACTTCATAAATCATTCCATGGAGGTGACAATAGAACGTGGAGAAAAAACTCAGAGATTTTAGTAATATGACTCGCTTTGCTTCGTTGCGATCGCTGCCCCCAGAACCCTGAGGGAGCTGCGCCCCAACTTCAGGGGTTTGGGGGCAGTGCCCCCTTTATCGCAAACAGCATCTCTCTGGGGACTGCACCGAAATGGTGCCGATCTGCCCCAACTCGCCCCGGAAGACTGTGCTCCTATAAGAGAGTTCTGCTCTATTTATTGTAACCTACATGTGATGGTACACCTTCATATCAAATTTCGTTTCTGTCGCTTCAGTGGTTTGGCAAATGGATTTTTGAGCGGTTATTTTGGATTAAAGATGGCGACGTTTTAAACATTTTCTTACAATGTCGTGACCTGTTCGTGATCATAACCTACTCGCGACCTTCATATACAATTTCATTTCTGTAAGTCGAACGGTGTGGAAAATGGATTTTGGGGCGGCCATTTTGGATCCATGATGGCGATTTTTTTGAAAGTATTGCAATATTTTCCTAGACAACATTTGATACCAACCTTTATGCCAAATTTCATATTTCTGGCTTAAACAATGTGGAAAATGAACGTTGTAATATTTTATCAAAATGGTGTCCTCCATTTTGGATTTAAAATGGCGACTTTTTCAACGTTGTAATATTTTCGTAACCCACTACGTATGATGATGATGTACTGTCACAACAAATTCCACTTTGAAGTTTATGCTGTTTATTCTACATAACAATGAGTTTGATGGCCATTTTGAATCCAAGTTGGCTAGTTTTTCAAAATTTCGGATTCTTTTTTCCTTTACCTACTCTTGGTCATACACCTTCATACAAAATTTGTTTCTAGATCCAGTAGTTTCACCTGGGAATTTTGATAAGTGAGTGAGTGACCATGGATGGGTTTTATAATATGTGGATGGATGGATAAAATTATTTTATCATTCAATCATTTTTCCCTCGGAAATTAAGAATTTTTAAAATTGTTCTTTTGTTTAAAAACAATTATATGGTCTTAATAATATTACAAACCTTTCACTTGCTAAAACCGTGGTTGGAGACATTCCATGAAAGTGGCATTTGTAGTAAATATAAAAATTCATTTAAAAAATAGTTCAAGGCCAAAATCCTTTTATGCCTATGTATTAGGGTGGTCAAGAAACTTCTAAAAAAAATAATAAAATTCTGATTTCAGTAATGGTTCACTTGTGATCCTATTACTACTACTAACGTGCATTTATGAGAAAAAAATTACCATCCTAGGACTATATTTAGAGGTCGCTCAATCTTGCACTATATTTACCGTAGGCAGCGTAATGCGCAGTTTTTCATAAATGACTTAGTTTAGTAATTCGTATTGTGTGTGTTTTCAGAATTCGTTTCTAATTTATTTAATAATGTATGAAAAATTTTAGATTAAATTTGATTAAAAAACATGGTGTGGTAGGATTCACGATTTCTACTACGTTTCAATTTATATTTCACTAAAAATATATCAATTTTGAGCGAGTCCTTAAGCAAGAGGTAAAACTTTAATATGTTGCAGATTTGTTTGTTCATATCATACGAATAAGGGCATGCATGACCCAGGTTGAAATTCGTAAGTTGGTCTTTAGGACCACATCTATGTATACAATCGATTTTTAAAATACGGTCTACCATTTTGTGGCAAGGAGGTTCGAGAGAAACGGATTTCTTCTTAATTTTAGAATGACCCAGAAGCTTCTCCATCCCTTCAAACACACGGAAAACACTAACCTAATGCTCATTTAAACAGATTCTATGAGAAATTTACAGAACAAAATAAAAAAGAAAGAAAAGTAAATAAATTAATATCCTTCGTATACGACTTATTGTAAGTGATGCAGTAAATGCATTGATGCTTAGATTGCGTCACTTTGTGTTTAACCTGAACTCTCATTTTCGTAGCTTCATAACTTCTGATTGCAATGCAATGTAACACGTTTAAGCCAATATATATATCTAATTAACTACTATGTTATTTTTTCCGTTCCAGGTGTATGTTTATGGATTCATTGCCCTAAAACTATTCATATATAAGAACCAAATTATTGATGTTGACTACAATGAACATATGGTAAGATTTTTCTTTTTTTAATTTTTAAGTCGCTAAAAATGAAAAATTCGACACCATAATTAAACTGTTGGAAGAAAGAACTTGACGCAGATGCTGGGAATGCAACATTATTTGAAAACCTATGCGTAGAAAATTCCTAACGTTTCTTCTGTTTAAGTTGGTTTATAGCGGATTTTAGAGGGTTCCCTGTAAACTAAGAAAGCGAAATTTCAACATGATGATCTGTGCACAGGTTAGAGTTTCAACAAAAATAGATATGTGCAATTATACCACAATAATATTACCACCAACTCTGGATATCGCATATGTATATTCCGTTGGTCGAGAAATCTGAAATTTGCTATGAAGATTTAAGGACATTTGAGAACTACGGAATAAATTATTGAGTACCTCAATATAACCCCGTAATTTCGGGCGTCAAAAATTGGCCTCTGGCTGGATTAGAACGTATAAATTCAGCAAGAGATTTCGAAGGTGGATCGGAATTAATTACGAATATAAATTTATTATTTCCAGTTGAAATAAAACAACTACAGGTACATTGGTTATTTTGGTTCTGTGACAAAGATGTCTATCTGAAAGTGATAGCTATGAAATAGGTACGTTGTGTGAACACCAAATAATAACATAAGCTCAATGTGCTCCTCTAGTTTGCAAATTTTCAAAGAATGAATAATTATGTATATAAATTGCAACATTTAATAGCAGATAAGTTTCGTGTATTGACGTTATTTAAATAAAGTCCAGAAGATAATAAATATTAATTGTAGTTTTCGAAGATTACAATACGCTTTGATCAGTCAAACCTTGCTATGATTCATATTTGAACATCATGTGCGTGGGTTTCCTCGGGGATCTCCAGTTTCCTCCCACTTTCTTCATTCCATCAATTCATATAATCATTAAACCAACAGGCCTGAGCCAAAGTTGCCTAAAGGCCTTAAAATTTAAATTCAAGCTGAATTCTAATTTTAGATGATAAGATATTTTTGGTTTGAGCATCAAGAATTTTTAAATATAAGATTCGAATTAAATCATCATATACACAAGTTTATGGAAGCAATACTCATATAAGCTTTGTAATATATTCACTAACTTCAAAACTACGGCGTGGCAACGTGAAAATTACGCCTCGTCATGTTAAGTGATGGGCATTGGGAATATTCCCAGTGGGAGGAAAAATAAAGAATGGGAATATTTCAGGAATGTTCCCTGGCGTATAAATTCCCTTCCGGGAATTTATTTCAGTTTCTTAAATTTATTTTCCAAATTCTAAGAATCTTTGACTAATTAATTTATTTTCATTAATTATCATTTAATTGTAGATTTAAATAATTTGCAGGTTCAAAAATATTAAACATTTCGATTTTCTTAAGTATTTAAAATACAGAAAGAAACTCGATAAATGAAAATAGATTAATGAGTTATTTGGTTCCTGAAATTTTAAATATATTCTATGAAATGAAAATGAATTTCCGGCAGGAAATTTATATACCAGGTAAAAACCTGGGACATTCCCGGTTATTATTTATCCTCCCATTGAGTATATTCGCACTGTCCATCATTATCCAGGCCTTGCTTGAAGTATTTTTGATATCGCAACGCGCCATATATCGTGATTATTTTAGTTTCAGCTCTTGTACAAAACAAAGCACAATATCTCTTAGAACTAATGATGTGCAGGCCCGGAAAAAACAGAAATATTGGAGAAAAAACGGGATTTTTTTTCCACGAGGCAAAAAACTGGTTTTTACTGACGAAATCGTTTTTTTTTTTTTTTTTTTTGCTTTTTCATTACGAATGTTCACTACTTCTCACATCTTATGCATTGTTGTTTAGGTATAGTGGAACTAAAGTTACTTCCTTTACAAAATGTACAAAAAAAAACTTTCCATTTTTCATTAAAAATGCAGTATATTTCATTAGCGCCCTTGTATACGAAAGATAAGTTCCATCCATTCAGGGCCCCCAGGCATCTTTAGCTCAGACCCTGTAAACTTAAATAATGTTTGAAAACTTTGTCAGAAGCAGTCCCAATAAGGATGTTTTTTTAATATACTATATATATACATAACAATAATTAATATTTTAAATACTTTATCGATCAACAAATGTCGTCAGGGTCCCGGTAAAATTAAAGAAAAAGTTCCTTTCCAAAGTAGCATGAAAATATAAAAAAAAGGACTGTTTTTTTCCGGTGTTCAATTTTTCTGAAAATTTTGCAACACTACTCAAAACATTTATTTAGAGATCTAGTCATCGACAGCTTTTTATCCGTTTAGTTTTCATACATATACTTTCACAATGTAATGTTTACATGAAAAAATGAGGAATATTTGTCAATACCTTACATTCGTACCGGTACACATACTCCAAAACACCATTCAGAATACACATTTCAAAGAATCTTCCAGAGAGCATAGTAATAAATATACTGCGATAATTTCAAAGCTATTTTGCTTTGAAATCATAATATATTAATAGAATCCAATTTTGTTTGTGTTTGTATATAAATTCCCGGAATATTCCCATTTTTGGGAATATTCCCGGAAATTTGCCCATCACTAGTCATGTTGCCTTGCCAATTAGTTACTGTACATGTAACTAAAGTATGGGACTGCAATCCAAACAAACCGTAAATGCTTAGAACTGCTAGAAGCAGTAGGTTTTCTCCCTAGGTTGCGGCATTCATCTTCATATTAAAACAATTTGCTCTCAAATGTGTAATTAAACATTATATTAGATCTGCGAGTATTTTTTAGGATTCTAGAATAACTTCAGGTGTTTTCACATGTTAAGTTATTTATTTTAGTGGTAACAAACAATGATATACCCGAATCGTTTCGTATCATGATGTAACTTTCTTATGCTGTAAAATGTGTTAAAATCTCATTCGATAACGATAATGTAATGTCGAGTATCGTGCCATCTGACAAGAAACACTCATCAGATGACAGAGCTCGATTTTGATGAAAATTCGTATGTAGGTACAGAGCCTAGGTAAACCTTCAAAGCCAAAATAATAGGTGCTGTCGCCAACAAATCACAAGGAGACTAGAGAAAGATGGAACGTAGAGAGCAAGCAAATTAAATACAGAGTACAGAAAATGAATTTATAAACTGTTACATATATTGAAAGCAAATAGCAGGTATGGATACTGAACACGTGGCGACAATGGCAGCCATATTGAAAGCGTCCATCTTGACTATCCTTCAAAATGTTTAAATAATAAGTGGGTCATGTGATATACCAATCTGTGTTGGAATTTTCAAACAAACTAATGGCGATGTCGATTTGGTCATAATTCTAATCCTGGAAGACAAAATGATGCGTGAAATTGACCTTTACTATGTTACTTTCACCTTGCAACTACACCCTCTTGAAATTGGGACTTCATCTTGCCTTAGTGTATTTAAAACTTTATAGTGTACTTCATGTTGCTGCGATGAGAATCATATTTCCCAACATAATGGTGCCTATTCTGTATCCATTTGGCTTCTTTTCCTTCAATTGTTTAAAAAGAATCATTCAACTCACACATTCTGCAGGTCAATTTCACGTGTCCTTTTGTCGTACACGATTAGAGTTATGCCAAAACTAACTTCATCATTGGAATTTTTAACATTCTAGCATAGATTGATATGTTACATGGCCTACTTACTATTTAAAAAGCTTGAAGCATAGTAAAGATGACGGTCATTATCGTCATACCCTCCAGAATGTATCACCTCCTTATACAAGAAAGAGCGTTTTCCGTACTCTATATTCAATTTATTTGCTCTCTTCATTCCACCTTTCCAGAGTCATCTTGTAGTTTTTTGCTAACGAAAGCATCTATAATTCCGGTTGTGAATGTTTACCTAGGCACTATACCTACATATGAATTTTCATCAAATTGGGATCTGTCATCTGGCGAGTGTTTCTTGTGAGCCAATAAAGGATTTATTTATTAAGGACTATACATATTTGAGGCAACATGTCACTTCATACCTTACTAATTCCTTTTTAAGGTTGGAATAAGTATCTAAATTCTGATTACGTGACTGATTTTTCGACTTTATTAGGTTTCCGAACTTACTTTCAAATATTAACAAATCACAATGCTTTCTTCTTTGGCACCATATATGATATTTCCTCCTTGTTTTCTCCCACGGAACTGATCAATTTAAAACTCAAATATTTTTAAGAGATAGATCGTAAGTAAATCTCTACGCATTTCAATACTAAGAAAAACATACAAGTTTTTATTTTCAACTAAGCCTGTATTTGATTTAAAATAACACTACTGGATGTGCGTAAAACCGTTACCATTTGTTTATATTGTTTAACGGGTACCTGATAGTGCGTTTGTTGCTCAAATATTTTTTTTAAAGTTATAGGAAACAAAATATAGTATTGTGTACTCTCGTATACCTATTATAAATAATAGAAAAACAAAGAACTGTGAATGTACAGGTTAATACTTGTTATATGATGTACTAATTTTGAGACTGGAAAAATAGTTCAACACCAAGCATCATTTCATCAGCCGGAAAGATGGAAAGAAATCAAGGAAGAATGTGATAGTTAAGAATAATTACGCAGGGTTTTCCTGCTTAGTCAAGTGCAAGCCCGTGCATACATAAGCCGAATAAATTTTAATCTCTAGATTTCTTAAGAAAAGATACCAGAAGGTCTTTGTCTAATTTCGATTTGCTGAAGTACTGTATTAATCTTCACTAATCACTTCCAGCTACACATTTTGAATTTCACAAATACAAGTAAGCTGCCTTGATAATCTGTGATTATTATTTTTTTTTTTTTTGCTATCCAAAAACTTGTTAGAGGATTTGAAATTGCTTTCGAAATGCTCAAAGCTTGGTTAGTTTCATTCAAATTTGAATTTTGAATTTCTAAAGTCGGAAAATAAGTGTGTCCTAAAACTACTTCGAGCTCACTGGAATATAATTCAAATTTTGCCTGGTGTTGTTTAAACATTTTAAAACGTGAATGATTCGGCTAGTTATAATGAAAACTGACTATCATGCCAATGATAATAAATAGTTTACATTTCACTTGGCCGTACTACAACTTTGGCAATCATTATATATTACCGGCAATATTACCGTTCTATATATTTTTAATTCCAACTTTCTTGATATTAATCACCAGCTGAGGAGATACTGGACTGAATAGAAATATGAGTTAGTCAATGCTAAGTGATTTTTTAATTCTTCCGTGACCTCGTTATTGCTAGTTACATATTTGTTTAATTTTTAACTATGATCTCATTCTTTATTGTTGTCTCTATTCAAAAATTTTAGTATCAAAAATATGTTCGTATAGTTTATCCTCCTGTAACTTCCTACATGAACTTCTATGTACGCGAAACAAGCGAGTTCATGCCTTCGTTTGTTGTGACTAAAACTTAAAACAATTAGTCCAAAGTTGGTCGTTTAACAAAATTTCTTACTATCAAATTGGTTACTGCGTTTTTAATTTGCGAACTTATTTCATTTTTCATTGTTGTTTTATACAATTGATGTGCACAAGTATTTTTTACTTTCGTTTTAGTATACTAACCTGGTGTCTACACAAATCGACATATTTTATGTAACTTCGGTCATTGTATGTAATTACAATAATTTCATGTTTATTAATATATTTGTGATGTATTCAAGAAGTGTTTTATATTTATCATACTCATTTCCATAAATTTTAGACACTGCGTTTCATAGGCCACAAACTGGAAACCTATGTATACTTGCTCGTCTCAGTGTTCTTTGTCTTGCCTCTCATAAATCTACTAAGCTTAGCCATATTATTACCACTTGAGGAGAGATTACTGAAGATTAAACGATTGCAGCTTATGACTGGCCTGTGGTCCTCTTTGTACTGGTTCTCCATTTTCTTATGGGATATGGTTATTTATTTATGTATTACAATGCCTTTGCTGGTAATGTTACCTTACGGAAGCGCACGTGGGTCTCTTAAAGGAAACACAGGTGAGTAGGCACATTTTTTATACTTTTCTGATTAGAGCATTTCTTTGGTAACTATGCGTTTAAAAAATATGAAGAGAATGTCCAGCTCTCTACTGGACAGATATTTAAGAGTACAAATGCTAAAGTGTAGAGGAGGAAATGAATTTGAAGACGTGGTTTAGTGCCTTTCGGTATATAGGTCTGGAAAACAGGAGGAATTGAATTTATCGAGAGGAAATGAAGAAAAAAGTCTGGATGATCAAAACCCTTAAGAAAGACCCAAAGGTGTATGGACGCTTCTGAGAACAGGATACTACTGCTAAATCTAGTAAATTCTATGCCCACGGCTTAGAGTTTTCAACAAAGGCAAGGAAAGCCACAGAGAATATTAAACTCTTTTGGACGTGAGTATTTTGAGTGTCGGAAGACTTATTATGATTTTCTTCGTGGCATGGCCAACTGATGTGTGGTTCATGACTAACATAAAGATAGGTGTGACTAGTGGATCCAATATACTAAACGATGTCATCAAATTTCTTCCCTTTTCTACTATAACATATACTTACTGTGATTTTTTCCTATCCAAACGCTCCCTTCATATTAGAAATATAATGTATGCTAAGTAGAAGATGTAAACATGTGAAAGATACCACGCTAGTGGAATACTATAAATATCTTGTAGACAAAACTCGGAAAAAACTTTGGTGATAAACTGAAAACCATGTCTTTGGCAATATCATACTAAAGCTGATGGATAGTAAATGTTATGATAACTGAACGGAATTTCATTTTGGGCTAAGAAAGAGGAGGGTATATGTACATCATTCATGTTAGGTCTGCTTAATAAATCTCTATGAAGTATACTTACTGTAAAATCACGTGAAGTATTCTTACTGTAAAATCACTGCACTATGTTATGGAAAAGATTTCCGCAAACGTGTTTCTCTGATTTTATGGAGTTGCGAATATACCGGTAATTCTTTCTTCCGGGATACTCTTGTTGAGTCACTTTAACAGACTTCCTTACGTAAGAACGGATAAGAACCCCTTAGTTTGTTTTCACTGTGAATGTTGTACCTGAAAAGTGTCTTTCCATCTTATTTGATATAATAATTCGGTTCGGAGCGTTGAATGCCGAAGAACTAAACAAATATTTGTATTTTATGTACTAATAAGAGAGGAAATACGTATGTTCCTCGAAGTAAAAATATTTTCCGTCGGTAGAGTCATATATTTGTTACTAGAGGGCTTGCCGAAGGTAGTTCCTCGAGCAAAGTACTGTGTAGTTGTAGTCCAGTTATTAGGGTGTTGACTTAGCAATTGGCATCACCTTTGTACGTTTTCAGTGGCCACATCCTTACTGAGGTTGTCCATGGTTTCCTTAGTCACACCATCAGACCACGCAATTGCCTCAATGGTACCTGCAAACTAAACCCAACGCAATCACCTTTCAACATCTTCTGCCCCACCCTATCCCAGACTGAGATCCCTAATAGTTCAAAAATAAATTCAAATAATTTACCAGCATTCCTATTGCCTCATTTCTCACTTTCATTCAAATAGATTAATTAATCTTCGAAGACATTTGTCCATGGTCATGCGCGGAAAGCCATACAACTCCATTTTCTAACATTTTTCTTGGTAACATTGTGGGAGTAAGTACACGCG
>JAGDQP010000986.1:0-56943 GCA_022664845.1 Lepisma saccharinum | reverse complement strand
TATCCTCATCCATGTAGCTCCTGAAAAACGCTTGATTTCATATAACCATCTTGCATTCGGACGTCGTCTCAGTCGCTCTTTTCTCTAGGAATCCAATGTAGTACATTTGTCGTCCACCTCCCATCTGTTCGTCTAGCTATGTGACCACTTCAGCTTCTCCACTTCAGCTTCTTCACAGTCTTGATTACATCCTCTACCTTTGTTTGTGCGCAAATCCATTCATTTCTATTCCTGTCCCCCTGGTTATTCCTAGCATGCATCTCTCCATTGCTCTTTGTGTGACTCTCAATCTTTGAGTTGTTTGCACATTCAATGTCCAAGTTTCACAGCCGTACATCATCACAGGTAAGACAAATTGATTATAAACTTTACGCTTCAGATACATTGGTAGTTTGCTTTTGAAAATAAAGTGTAGTCTTCCAAGTAAAATCTACGCCATTTTACATCTTCTATTTCTTTCATCAGTCAACTTGGCATTCGATGTTTTGAGCTGGTCTAGGTCAACATACTCATCAACTAAGCCTATTGTCTCTCCGCTAATCTTTATATCACTTTTTGCAGCATATTGATTGTATATGACCTTTGTTTTACTTAAATTCATTTTAAGGCCTATTTTCGAACTTTCATTACTCAGTTCTTCCATTCTGGTTTGTAGTTCTTCCACATTTGAAGCACACAGGACTATATCATCAGCGAACCGTAGGTGATGAAGATGTTCGCCATTAATTTTAATTCCAACTTCAGCCCAATTTAAATTTTGCAACACTCTCTCCAGGACTGCACAAAACAGTTTTGGAGAAATTGAATCTACTTGCCTTACCCCTTTCCAACTTTAAAGTCTTCACTTTCTTGATGTAGTCTAATGACAAATGTGGCAGTCGAATAAATGTTTCGCAGTAGCTTGATATATGCATTTTCGATGCCTTGATGTTCAATTGATTTAAGTACTGCTGACAACTAGACCGAATCGAAAGCTTTTCCGAAATCTATGAATCCCAAACATAGTGGAAGTTCATATTCATTAGTCCTTTCCATAACTTCATTCAATGTTTGTATGTGGTCCATTGCGCTAAATCCACGACGAAATCCGGCTTGTTCCCTTCCTTGGTTAAAATCTAAGTCCCGTTCAATACCATTCGAAATAACTTTCGTGAACTTTTTGTATAGAACTGACAGTAAACTAATTGGTCTGTAGTTTTCAACGGGTTCGTTGTCCCCTTTCGTGTACAAACAAATTATAACAGCATTATTCCAGCTTGAGAGTATTTCTCTCTTCCTCAGGCACATTGAAAACATTTTCGCAAGTTCCTCTTTCATCTTTTCACCTCCCCATCTAAATCTCTGCTGTGAGTCCATCTTCTCGTGGCGTCTTTCCGTTCTTCATCCCTCGCAGTACTTTATCCAGTTCTTCTTTCATTACATTTGGAACATTTACATCATTTTCATCTGAGTCTTCAGTTCCTCGCTCTTCTTCGGAGTACTACAATTCTCTGTAGAAATTTTGAAATATTTTTATAATTTATCCCTTATTTCGTGTTACGGTAACGTCTGGTCTCTTAACAGCAATTATTTGTTTTTTTTCCTGTCATGAGCTGCTGTTTGGTTTTCTTCAGGCTCTTGTTTTCCTCGATTGTATTTCTAACAAGATTTTCGTTATATCTTCGTACATCCTCTCTTATTTTCTTCCTTACGGTTTTATTTAGTTCTATGTATTCAATCGTTTTTATATAAGTTTCCTCTTCTTTCATTTCCCTTCTTTTCTTCATCAAGAGTTTAGTTTCTTCTCAGATTTTGCTCTCCCTTTTCTTTCTGGTGTCTGCTATTTCCTTGGATGTCTCTCTTATTATCTCAGTCAGTATTTTATTTCTGCTGTTGATGTCTTCTTTATCATCTAACTCTTCCAACGCGCTGAATCTGTTGCTTAGTTCTATCTCGAATGTCTCTCTGTTTTTCCCTAGATTTTGCACACCTAAAAGTGGCGGTTTTCCTATGATAAGCTTCTTTCTTTCAGGTCTAGTATTTAGTTTCAGCTTACATCGCACCTTCCTATGATCACTCGAGACTTTGAAACTATTCAGAACAGACACATCTTGCAGAATTTCCCTGTTATTCGATAGAACGTAGTCTATTTCGTTTTTGGTCCCATTTGGGTATTTCCATGTCCACTTCCTCTGGGGCGCCATTTTGACAAATATATTGGAAATGAACAGTCTGTTGGCTTCTGAGAATTTTACTAACTTCTCTCCTCTCTTGTTTCTTTTGCCAAATCCAAAGTTTCACACTTTCGTGTCACTGCTCTGCTTGGCTCCTACTTTCGCATTGAAGTATCCCATTACAATTTTGTAATGCGATTTGTTACTATCCAAAATCTTCTGTATCTCCTCGTATAGGTCTTCGATTTCCTCCTCCATATGTAAGGATGTTGGAGCATACAGTTGTATAATTTCCATACTGTACCTGTTGTTTATCTTTACTACTACCCTTGCGATTCTATCTGAAATTCCTTCAACTTCTGTGATCCGTGACTTCAGGTCTTTATTAATTATAAAGCCAACGCCTGTCGGTTTTCCATTTTCTGTTCCTTTAAAGTAGAACGTGTGCCCTGACGGTAGTTCCAACTGTTCTTCATTCTTCCTCCACACTTCTGATAGTCCTATGATGTCCCACTTAATCCTCTTGAGTTCATTCTGCAATTCTTCTAATTTGTCCTCTAATACAAGTGACTGACAGTTGAGAGTCGCCACGTATAGGTCCGTTCGAGTTGCCCTGGCGGTGTCCTGGCAGTCTACAGTCCAAACCCGGGCATTTTGAGCCTCTGACTTCCTGCAGGACTGACCGCTGCCGTTGCCCGCTGCATTCAGTCCTCCGGGCAATTAGTTCCTCCGATGTTGTTTCCTTGTACCATCATGTGTAAAGAAAGGAGGGGTGGTGAGCTAATGCGGGTTGGTGAGCATCCTATCCATTTTCGTTCGCCAAGCAGTTGCTTGGGTACTAACAGGCCCCAAGACGTGAACGTATGGATTGGACATTACGCGTCTACCCCGGTCTTCTCCCTTAAGCCTTAGCAAGTGGAATTAGGGGTCTCCTCCCAGTTAGTGGCCGAAGCCTTTTGGGGCGACAGTCCCGGTTTGCCGGTCCTGTCCCGGTTTCCCGGCCATATGTATATATATATATATATATTAAAAACGAGTAGCTCATTTTGTTACCGTAAAACATGATATATAAGTACCATATATTTATCATTTATACATTATGTGATGAAAATTATCCGGACATGCCGCAAAACTTTTGCTTATCATAAAGGGTGACACATCAGTACCGTATACCTATGGAACACATGGTCTCAGAGATTCAGAGATCTCAGTAGTCAGTAGAAAGCGAGACATCAAATTGGAACGGTCCGATTAATTAACGGAATTTTAGCGTGGCCACTTGACTGTGTGTTGCTTGTGTAAGAAGTGTGTGCGCTAGATTCACTTCCTTCTGAACATCCCTATTACTACTGTTTCCAATGTTACAGTGAAGTGAAAAGGAAGGAATGTGTACATTCAAACGGCGTGCAGGTTGACCTCAGCAACTGTCGCGTTTTAGAGAGGGTCGTAGACTGTAATCGTCAATCATCCATCACCACCATCATTCAAGAAAATAAAACTGCATCAGTATGTACTCCAAACACCGTGGTTGTTCGGAAGAGGGGAATAAACTTGGTTTCGACAGTCGAGCCGCTGTCTATAAGCCATATTACAGAGGGAAATACCAAACGGTACTTTGAGTTGTGTAAGGAACGTCAAAAATTGACCATTGAACCGGAAAAAAACCGTTGAGTGATGCATAACGGTATACAATGTGGCGATTCGATAGTAGGGTGCGGGGTGTGGCAAATGCCAGGTGAACGACATCTGCCAGTCTGTATAGTGCCGACTGTGAATTTCGGTAGTTGCAGTGTTACAGTGAGGTCATCTTTCGTCTTGAAGCGTCTTGGTCCTCTTGTTGTTTTACGTGTCAATATCACGGCACAATTCCTGCTGCTGCCTACCATCAAAGACCGGTATGGGAATGATCATGTGTCTTTCAATATGATCGAGCACTCGTCCATACTGCAGGAATTGTGTGAAAGTGGTTAGGCGACAAAAAAGTCCCACTAATGTGTATTTGTCTGCACAGATATTCGATAGAACTACTCTGGGATTTTTGGACCGACGACTTTGTTCTAGGCCACACTGACCCACATCTATACCTTTTCTCATTTAAACGTTCAGCAACCTGTTTGAAAGTAAGCTTGAAAGAGTGCACACTCTTATCAAGGCTAAGGGTGGGTCAACACGATATAGACTGCCAGTGTTCCGTATAGAGGGGCCAAAACTTCTACTTTGATTTCAGGTGGGTGTTGGAATACCTTTGATCATACGGTATATGAAATATAGGATCTCATGATATAAAAGATGAACATGTAAATCTAAAAATATGCTCTCCTGGTATAAAATTATTTGCCGAAACTTCGCGTGGATAGTTCTTACACACTAATGACTTTTTTAAAAAAAATTCTAATGAGCATTAGTATTTCTAAAAAAATATTGCTGAATTGACTTAAAATGCAGTGAAAATATTTAACATAAATATATGTAGAAATCGTTGAAAATACCTAAATCCTTATGCTCCTCTACTCCTCACAACACCACTAAAATAATTGAACTTTTGAGATCAAGATATACTTTGATTCATTTACCACCAGTTTCTCAAAAGCTTCTTCCTTTCACACCCGAAGAAATCACACTTTTTACTATGGGAAAGGTTGTTTTGAGGTAGCCAATTCATAATTGCACTTTTACAATTGTTCTTGAGAAACGATTTCGTATAGTATTATCGAAATATGGTAGAAATTAGTTCTAGGCTTCGGCAGAAAGTGCTGTGAAGGCTGTATGTGCCCGCTCGGTCCGTGTTTCTGTCTGTCGAAAATTTTCAACTCAGAACAAGATGGTTGGTTATGGTGTGGTTGGAAAGGCATCAGCAAGGCGAGCTTAAACCCTTCTTATTCATCCAAATAACAGGTTCCTTAGTTTCATTATTTTTTCAATATTTGAACTGCTAAGGCTAGAAAGGTGGTTGAAGTGTCGTTTGAAAGGCAAGGCGAGGCGAGTCCGAACCCGTATGATTTATCCAGATTGCAGGGTCGATGCCAGAAATAGGTAGGTTAATTTTAAACAGAGGTACTACTAGGGCTAGAAAGGTGGTTGAGGTATCCTTGGAAGGGTCTTGGCGAGAATAGCTCAACCATGTAGATACATATTGCAGGAGCGATGTCCGAGATAGGGGAAATTTCTTTCTTTCGAATTACTAAGCTTAGGAAGACGAGTTTAATCCCGTATCATTAATCTAGAACACAAGGGTGTTTCGCAACTTTTTGGAAAATTTTCAACTTTGGAACTACTAATGCTAGGAAAATGGTTGAAATGTTTGAAAGTTCTCAGCAAGGTGAGTTTAAACCCGTATCATTCATTCTAATTGGAGAGGCGGTGCCAGAAATAGGTACTGAAATTTTAAACTCAGGAACTACTAAGGCTAAGAAGGTGGTCGAAATTTCATTGAAGAGATCTCGTCGAGAATAGCTCAACCCATATAGAAAATACGCATTGTAGGAGTGATGCCAGAGGTAAGGAAGCTAATTTATATCTTTGAAGCTACTAGGGCTGGGAAAGTGGTTAAGTTGTCGTTGGAAAGATCTCAGCAAAACCAGCTTAAACTCGTATAAGTGATACACGTTGCAGTAGCGGTTTCAGATAGGGGGCAATTTATTTCTTCGGAACTGCTAGAGCTAAGAAGGTGATTGATGTGGCGTTGAAAATGTCTTGGCGAAACGAGTTCAAACCAGTATCATTTGTCCATATTGTAGGAGCGGTGCCAGATATAGGAATTTTAATTTTAAACTCAGAAACTATTAGGGCTAGGAAGATGGTAGAGATGTTGCTGCCAAAGGTTTCTTTGGAACGAATCAAACCAGTATAAATGATACACATTGCAGGACGTTGCCAGAGATAGGAAACAATTTATATTTTACAACTTATATGCCTAGGAAGGTGTTTCAAGTGTCGTTGGAAAGATCTATCATAATTTTTCGAATGGAAGTCTGGTCATTCAAATATAATGCTCACTGCTGGAGCCTGGCGGTAGCTTGTATACGCCTTCCCCCGACTGTGCCCCGCATCACTTGTTTTAGTATTTAAACTATTTTATGCCCAATATGTAGAGTTTGGATGAAGATAGAAGTGACGTCCATTGTATACATATCCTTAGTTGTAGTTAGCAGGTTAAATATAATGAATCCATAGCGAAAGAAGTATTGCTTACAAGTAAAGCTAGTTAATTTTCTTACAATGATTTAGCAAGCATTATGAATTGCATTTGTTTGCAGTATAACACAATAGCATCTATTCTTAATTTACTGTAATGATCTAACAAATTACCAAAGCCACAAAGTTTCTGTTCATGTAGATACCAATGGAAACAAAAGTGGACCTTCGTTTATTTTTTAGGAATCCCTTTGATCCAAATTACCCGATTTGTTCGTAATGAGAAGTTAATTTTTTTATATTAGTGTATAATCACATTTTAACAAGTTTTCTACATTTCCTACAATGCATCTGCTAACTATCATAATTAAACATATAACTGAAAACAATTGTTGTATTTTGTTACAGGTTTTTTAGCTGTTACGTTAGTACTGTATGGAGTCAGTATGTGCCCTATAGCATATATAATTAGTTTTCTCACTCCTACTAGTGGAATTGCCATAAATATTTTCTTCTATTTCAATCTTGGGTGGCGTAAGTATTTTTCTTTTTGCTATGTAAGTTATTATATTATGCCTATTGAATAATCATGCATTAGAAATATTAATTATACGCGAGATACTTTTAAAGAAAGTTATTTTGGTTGTATGAATTGCTTAGTCTTTCTCTTGGCTGCAGATTCAGACTTTCAAGACAGTAATTGATCATATTGATGTTTATTATGGTGTAGAAAATCTAATGAACTATGATCGCTTCACTGATTTTCTAATCAAGTTCCTCAGAGTCAGTTTGAAGTTGAAATAAAACACGATATTATATAGGTACATGGTTTCCAATCATCAATCATAGAATTGAACTTGTTTATTTTTTATTAGCTTCTGACTCAAACCAATCACTCTCTAATATTTTGTTTTGCTTTTCTTCCTTAAAACTATTTCCACACTGTATTTTGGATCTGTCCGGCTTTTGTATTGATTTCATTTCAATGGCCTGCTGGATAATTTTTTGGTTGAGTAATTGCAGTTTAAAAGGATACCTGCCTTTTCGAACAGTATTTTATGCTCTCGCTTGATGGAATGTTTAACCAGCTTATACTTGTATGTGTTTCCATTCTTTGAATGCAAGATATCTTCTTTGATCCTTGTTTGAACAGTTTTTCCTGCTTCTCAAAGTACTCATTTCCACTTTCTTGTGCATATTGCGGAATCTGTATATATAATTTCATTCTTTGATCAGTACCAAATTGATAATTTGAGTTAATACAAGTTTTCAGTTCCTATTGCTGAATATTTGTTTTCACCTTTTTTGGTTACATTTATTCCGTTTCGTTGTGCTTTTCTCGTGTATATGATGATTACTCTTGCTTGTAATTTTAAATTTTGACTTGCTTCATTTTATTGTAGATTATGACATGCACAATAACGATACATTCATCTAGGAATTATTCGGCTGATATTAAAGAAAAGACCTTCAGAACTTAAAAAACCTAAGCAGGGAAAGGAAAAGTAAACATAGTGAACATTGATTTAGCATTTTCCAAATAAAAATTAATTATTTATTATTTGATTATGATACTGATGATTGTTGAGATAATAATTCTTAACGAAGCGATTCAAATCCGTTCTCGATATTTCCGTGTTCACCTGCACAATGTAGTACCAAGAAACTATAGAAAGAAGGCAATACTATTGAGTCATGCTTGGCGGAAACTTCCTGCTTTTCCTCATCACAACAAAAATGCATTTGGGGCATAGACACTAATTTCCTCATTCATTCTTCCCGAGAGTAGCAAGTACTTGCATATTTAAGACACAGAAAGGGCTACAAATGAAGTTAAAATAATCCAATGTTTTATTGAGGAGTCCATTCTGGGAGAATTTACGTTATCTAGGAAAGCTCTACATTAAATCTCGGAGTTTAAAAGTAACCCAATGGCCATATACTAACTTGCAATGGGGTATGCCAGGTTGACGTCCAATTTACGTCTAAATCCAACAATCGATATCCAAAGGACTTTCAACCTACATCCAAAACTGGATATCCAAAAGAGAACCAAGTTGGGACAAACAATGAACACCGACACCAGACCCAGAACTGAACATCCCAAAGAAATTAATGTTTGGACAACCAATGGACGACCAAAACACGTCTAAAACTGGATATCTTTAAGTGATACCGAAAACACATCCGGAACTAGACACCGTAAACTAGAGAGGTAATTTTTGTATGCTATTACATATCAAAGTAATTGAAAGTGTACAGTAAATAATGCATGACATATCTGAAGTAGTTCAACCACATAGCTTTATCCCATATGATCCGATGTGAGCCTCCCATATGAATTATATGGGCGTGCCCACTAAGCATGGAGAGCCACTTGATGCAATGTCGTTTCACACGTAAATATGCCCATAAAAAATGAAGTCGGTGACTTGCATGAAATCTATGTGTACAATTTGATTAAAACGTAGGGTATTACGTATAAGTATACAGTAGTCGGAGTAACTTAGTTTATGTCTTCAGAGTTCATACAACGCTTTTTCTTACCCTCTATAACGTACTCTTTTGATCTTCACTTATCAGTGGCTGTTTGGCCGAGTCTGGATTTTTGGCGAAAAGATTCGTGCTTGTGTCCTGTTTGGATTTTGTTTTAAAGTACTTCAACAAGGAATGGATTTTGTTAATTTATGGCATTTAGGCATCTTTGTTTCAGGCTGCTATGGTACTGGAAAATTCGTACTTGTCCATAATTCGTACTTGTCCAGTGTTGAAATGTTTAAAACAAAGTGTTTAAACAGATGTTCTAAACGTGTTTTAAACAGAGACGATTGTTTTAAATATTTTATTTAAAACATTTTGAACATTCGTGTTAAACGATGTTTTTAAAGTCTTGTTTAAAACATGTTGATTTTCTTTTTCTTTTTTGAAAGAATCATTTTATTTTTATTACTATATTTACCAATAAGATATTTGCAATTTGTCCCGTGTGAAAGCTAGTTTCCAAAATAATCAGTGTTATGGCAGTCTACAGATAGACAGCAAGCCTACAGGCGAAGACATAAAATGCGGTGTTTTGTTTATTCTATATCGTTTGAATGTTACAAGATAAAATATTAATTCGCTATCAATAAAATGAAACAAGAGGTTCATATTTCAATTCTTCTTTTTTTATTTATTGTGAGTAACTATCAGGAAAAGAAAAACTTCATGGGCATGTATTTGCTTCTGTGATTATCTTACTCTATCTCATTTTTATGTTTATGAGGAAAGGGACAGTAGTGAGTAACTGTACAGATTTGATGATCATTTCTTATTCGGTGCTTCGAGTTTTAGTTGGAGGGCCCCACGTGAATCTCCTCCCCTTGATAAATCGATACCATGATTCTTTCATCTGTAAATAAAACGTATAACGATGTTCCCCCAACAAAAGAAAACTGGTTTTAGACCGTAATGGCGGTGCGGTCAATTTTTGTCGAAAAGTGGTCAAAAGAATATTTTTCGCAATTATATTCTACGAGCTCCAACGTACACTCCCTCGTTCTTCGTGATCAATTTTATACTATTCCTTTTGGTGTAAATAAAATTTAGAGCGATGTTCCCAGAAAAGAAAATCAAACTTTAGATCAAAATGATCATTATTATTCGAAAATTTGTCAAAGAAGGTTTCCTTTTTTCTTTCTTTTCCTTTTGCTTTTTTAAACCATTGAGTTGAAAGGAAACATTTAAATGAACTTGAAGTTCAAAACTCGCACAGTGTCTTCACTTAATGAAATGGTAGTTATACGTTAAAAGACCCTCTCCCACAACTAGAAGCCTGGGAAAAATTAATAAAGTAGATTGTGTGGGGTATCAAATGAAAGAACTTTTCCTACTGAATATAAATTTGAATTACATTCTTCAGAAAAATTAAGTATTCTAAATTGTAGCAAAGTTTTCACAAAAATAAAACTGGTTATTACCAAAATGGCGGCAATTATCAATCAAAAATACGTCAAAACTCTTTTTGAAAGTTTTCTTTAAGTTAAGAAAGATAACCCTTAGGTTGAAGGAAAGAAATAAAACTCACTAAAACGTCAAAACGGGCATTGAATTACTTGCTTTTGGCGCAAAGTAATCGTAATTTGTGATAAAGGCTCCTACAATTCGGAACCTCCTGTCCTAGAGAAGGAGTGGGGAAGCTCGAGGCCAGAAAGATGAAGATATATATAGGAAAATATTTTAGGGATTCCAAATGTATAGCTAAATTTAAACTGTTTGGAAAGAAAATTATTTTTATTTTAACAGTTTGACTTTAGTACAAATTTGGAATCTCGGAAATCCTTTTTTCTGAAAAAAAAAATCATATTAGTATTCAGTGGAAAAAATCCTTTCATTTTATGCCCCATAACACACTTAAGAAAATCTTCATTTTTCCTTGACCCGTTTCCTGGCCTCCAAGTCACCAATTTTTGGGGAGAGTTATTATATAATTATCATTTCTTTAGGTCAAAATAAGTAACGAAGTTCTTGTTTTTAATTCAGATTTTTATTTTTATTTGTCTCAACGTAATGGATCAGTCAACGTGTTATTTGTCTCAACGTTTTCTGTAAAAAATAAAAAAAAAAGCCAAGGAAAGGTCTTTGTCCAATTTTCAACCAAAATTGGACACCATTTTAATTTATAAGCAGTTTAATTTTTGCTATCCCTAAAATCCCTTTCTGAAGAAAATAAATCATATTGATATTCAGTCCAAAAAGTCCTTTCATTTGATACCTCATGCAACCTAGTTTATAAGCTTCAATTTTTCTCTTCAACATTTTCGAACGCTCAGCCTACAAATTTTGGGGGCGTTTATCGTATAATTATCATTTCGGTGGACGACAGCAATAACACAGTGCCAATTGTGAAGTTTATAAAGCTTTTAATATTTTTATCTAAACTCCAGTACCTTTTGTAAAAGAGAGGTAAAATAAAATACGTCTTTGACGACTTTTCTAACAGAAATAGCCGACAGCAACCAAGCGCGGAGCTGACCACCTCACCTCACTTAGTTGGTCGAGAATATGTAGGGCGCTACTTCCACAAACCTCATGCGCCGTTCACGGCTCGTGCATATTGCACAGGATATACCTTTACCTTTTTACCTTTTATGTAATAAATAGCTTTGCCATTGAATTTGAATAAATTGCAAATTTCATCAAATTTGGTAAAATAGAACCTAAGTTTCTAGTAAGTCTTTATGAATAGACCGGAAACGCGATTGAAATATTAGAGAGGCTACTGCAGATGGAGTAACTATCATAACTCCTACCATTTTTTTGTATTTTTAGGAAAATGTATAAAACGTTTTAAACGTTACAAACGCTTTTAACACGTTTCTCTGCAGTCTATAAAACGGATTTAAAACAAAAACAAATAATTCATGTTTTAAACATATTTTGCTTTTTTAAATAAAAACATGTTTTTTCCAACCTTTTTCTGCAATAATATTTTGAAGTACGCTGTGCGCGTATGGCATTTGTTCTTTTTGTAATAAAATGTAAGATACGTTACACATGAGTAAATCGTAGATTTTTTTATAATTTGTTCAGAAGAGCTCAGGGCTTATCAGAAGTGCAACCATCACTTCTGAAATATTTATATTCCTTTTTGGAGGTAAGAACTCATGGAAGAAATGAATGATTTTTTACACCTTAAAAGTTATAGTGTCATTCCCATTCCCACCCCACGCCACTAGTGAGTCTAATTCATCACTTTTGCACATCAGCTACTACTACACCCCATTTCACTACTTCGTTACTACTGTTAACCAGCCTTTCACTCATTTACGAAAGATGCGGATTCTATGCGCATCCTCGCCAACTCTTTACACGAGCAACGCGTTTTCGGGAGATTTTACGCAGAAGGTTGCAGCCAGTGGCAGCTAAGTGTTAGATGCCCTCCTAAACTTTATGTTAACAAAAATTAGAGCTTGGCCTTTTTTGTGCGTCTCAATGAAATTGAGAAAATCTTCCAAAATTTTACATTAATATTTTCAAATATTATATATATGTTACAAAAACGTGATGATACAAGTCTCAACTGCATTACAGTTATGATCGCGCTGTAGCCGAACTAGAAAATCTACCATATTTTACATAACAAAATACTTGCCTCAGTGATAGCTGTACACAGAAAATGTACGTAAACACATTCCGAAAATGTTGGACAAATGGGCAACTTTTAATGCATATACAATAACGATTATTGTTTAAAGTTTACAAACAAAGCAGTTCAGTGTCTATTGGACATCTAAATACCACATAAGATGGGTTTGGAGTTTCTAAAAGAAAATTAAACTATGGGATCTTGTCCTGAATATTTTTTTATTTCGTACCTTTGTGCGGCGTCGGGGGGGTTGGGGGGGTCTCGACACTTGGAGCACAGAGCGATGGCACCGCTCGCCCTGCCATTGCACCGCTACTACTTAAGCATACATGCATTTATCTTCGTATCACTTTTCCTATATAAATCTTTTTCATGAAGATTCATTCTTAATCTTAAATCCACACAGATTGTAACATGAAAAACATTAACTTTCTGAGGGATAAATGTAGTAATGACGTTTTGCTAACTGTGAATTATTTGTTTTTCAATTTCAGTAATTGGTTCTATTCTCCTCAACTTTCCAAACGAATTTTCAACCTTATCCCCGCCATGGTGTCTTACATCTGCATTGATTAAATACGAACTGTATGCATTTGAGAATAATAAATGTGAAATTCTAATCAGTAGAACAAATGAAGAAGAGAAATGTGTTCCTGGTTCTCATAGAGACTATCTTGAGTGTTGCCGTAAGTACACACCTGTCATAAATGTATTGTTTAAAATTAAAGAAAGAACTGTGTATAATTATCCCCAAAATTGACGACTGCATGGAAATCAATTCCTCATAGACAACTTTCTTCAATTGTCAATGCTCAGTAAAAACGGTAATTGGGTTAGCGAACGTCTGCAAGGTGAGTCCTCAGACTGTCTACCTCCTGATAACGTTAAACACTTAGGTAATACATGTCTTGTGTGTTCTAGAACTTATTCGAATACAGCAACCACATGATGCATTACAAAGATATGAACTCCATCCAGACGAATCAGTTTTGAGAATTTTAAATGCTGACTCGAGTAAGTATTAGAACTTGATCACATTTTATATTGCATGTATATAACTAACTGTTAATAAGTTGAAATGAGTGTCATCACAATTTTATGTTTTTACAGCATAAAAACTTTGGACAATTATGTTTGAGAATATGAAAAAAAACTACAAAAGGTTTTCTTTTTAACCAATATACTTTCACTTTAGTTATGGTGGAAAATCGAATACTACAGTTGAACATTTGAAGACAAATGCCAATAGTAGACACCTGATGATCGAGAAAACGTATGTAATTTGTATACTGGAGTGCTTACATATATTTCTAGATTGTGTGTACGGTAAATATTAGTAACGCTCTCAGTGAATGGAAAATCAGGTAATGCGTAGCAAATGTGTTATGGAAGGAAACTGTGAATTTCAGATCATCAGTTCAAGGGATCATATTGATCAATAATGTACTAAGCTTGATCTATCATTGTTGTACTGAACTGTGCTCATGAGAATACTTAAGCTTCATTATGAGATATCAAGTAAATGCGTGTGGTTAGTTATTTTTGCCTTTCTATTTCTAAGTTAATGTCCAAAATTCACATTGAAGGATGAACTTTAAATAACACTCCGAAAATTTGCTTGAATCTAATGAATACTAAATCGGCCATCTTAATAGATGTTTTCCATATTAAACACTAACATTGGACTCTGTTGTGCAAAGCGGAAGCAACTTCATTTAAAAAAATTATCGGCGCCGAAAAGAGCATCCCCGAAAATGTATCAATTTTTTCACCGAATTAACAAGGGAAACATAAATATCTGGTACCATTTTGTACGAAATTAACTGAGCTACATTTCTCTTCCATTAATCGATAAACTGTATTTTCCTCTTTTTAATATATTTCCTCATAACGATCACTTTCATATAATTATTGATCTATCTTCTTTCTGCTCTGGTGTCTTCAGTTATTTACGAACCCCAGTAGCACAAAGTTAATTTAATGAAGAGAAAATCCCTACTTTTTGACTACACTTTAAATCAACTTTGTTTGAATCAATATTTAAACGTGAATAAAGTTGACGGATATTAAGTTTTTCATATCAATGCTAAATCACCGTATGCACTGCTAGAAAACTCTAACGAAAAGTGACGCTTTCATCCCCAACGTTAACTCAGCGTGTGCTACTAGAGAACCTTAACCAATAGTGACACTTTCAGTCTCTACTGTAGATTAACGTGTGTTACTAGTGAAGCCTAACAGAAAGTGACACTAATAGTCTCAGCGCTAAATCAACGTGTGTGTTACTAGAAATCCCTAACGAAAGTGGAAC
The DNA here is from genome assembly GCA_022664845.1 of Lepisma saccharinum. NCBI lineage: Eukaryota > Metazoa > Arthropoda > Insecta > Zygentoma > Lepismatidae > Lepisma > Lepisma saccharinum. Next base: position 42,218 of record JAGDQP010000986.1, on the reverse strand, counting down.
TTTCTGTTTCAGCACGAAATCAACGTGTGCTACTAGATTACGTTAACGAAAAGTTACAATTTCAGTCTCCATGCTGAAACACGTGTTACCAGAAACCCCTAACGAAAAATGACACTTCCACTCCGTACGCTGAACCAACGTGTGTTATTAGAGTATATTAACGAAAAGTTACACTTTCATTCTCAACTCTAACTCAACATGTATTACTAGTGAACTGTAATGATAAGTGGCAATTTCAGTCTCAGCGCTAGATCAACGTGTGTGTTGCTATAAAACCCTAAAGAAAAGTAATACTTTTAGTCTCTACGCTGAACCAACGTATATTACAAGATAACCCTAATGAAAGGTGAAACTTTCAGTTTATCTTCTAAATTTTTTATTCTATTTTTTGATTCCTTCCTAAAGTGTACCACTGAACCATTTTCCTTCAATCGTGATTAAGTTATATTGATTATATACGATTGAGAATTAAAGAAACCGGGGCAGATGGGTTACAAACGATTGATTACCTTCCTTTGTCTTTTGTAATCTTAGCTCTAAGATATATTTTATACATAGTACTGACTCGAGTATCTTGTCTACACCATTATCATTTTTATTATAGTTCTTAGGCGTGTTTACATATTGGGAGAAATTAATTCCAATTCAATATAATCTTTGTATTTGAATTTCTTTTCGTCTATTAAAAGAAAACTGACGAAATATAGTTTAAGGAAAATATATTGATACTCATGTATAATAATTAGGTGTATTTGCTACTGCTACACAGGTCAGTTGCCCAGTTTCTCCATCCTTCCTCCGATAACTGGTTACAAGTGACTACATGAATGAGACAGAACACAAGTGTTCAACCAGACAATAGGTATTATTTTGTAAGGCGAAATAGTTAAAGATTATACACAGTGTATCAGAAACCACCTGAATATCCATTCAAAGTGAAACTGATAAGTTCTAACTAAACATCATAAATATTGAGAACACAAAATCGGTTACACTCTATCAAATAATAGTATATGCAATTTCCGGCGCTGACTGGTATTGCGAACTACTGCCACCTGATCAGACAATCGATATTACTATGTAGACACAGCAATTAGAACGTAGGCACGAAAATCTGAAAACCTTGGAGTCAGCGCGCATGAATAGAAGATGTGCCATTGCGTTATACAACAATGACAAGTCAGATTATGTTAAGGTTAATAGTGACTGTAATATCAAACTTAGCTGGAAAACACAAATCCATCCCCCATATTCCCTTGTTATTCCGTTCGATAGACAGACATTTGCGATGACAATGGTTTCGAACAATTGTTGGAAGTGGTGGACGTAACAGAGGACTTCTCCGTGGAATCAGTATTCTGCCCGACCGTTGGAGATATCATTATCACTCACGGGGCGATTTCTGATTTTCCTGGTACGTTTTACTTTATGTTATCATATTTTCCTTTTATAAGGTTACAATTGCACAGAACAACCTTCAAAACCCTTTCTGCCCTGAAACAAAACTGCCGAAGATATTTGGTGTTTGTTTTATTTTTCGTTGAAATCTTGTTCCGTAATTGCTATTTCTTGATTTTCTAAAATTTTATCTTTTACAAATTTTACAAAACGATTGGTTAGGACATAACTCGATAAAATTGCCCACATCTTTCTGTAGGTTTGGGTTTTACAACTGTGAATCAGCGAATTAATTCTTTAATGTTGTCGAAATGAAAATCGGAAGATTGATACAGTAGATTGATTGATTATTAATTCTTGGTAATTAGACAATCAAGGTCAACAGTAACTAATCCAAACAGTACCTGCTTTGAAATATTATTTTTATATACATAAAGGTAGTACTAAATGTTCCAGGATAATGTTTGTTGCGTGGAACATAAAAATGTAGCAAAGTAGTCAAAATCCGTAATAAGGTTGATTGCGTAATAACGACTATTTTGACACCAGCACTACTTGAATTGCTTTAGAAATAATAAAACATTACTACTCGCTCCAACACAACTGAAGCAGTCTAGGTCTTGCCACTTAGGATCAATTCAGAGCGAAGATATAAGAAAAGTATTGACCCACAAATTCTGGAAATAAAGACGAAAAGTGAAATAATCGGATAAAGAAATTTAAAAAAAAAATCATTATCATTCTGCACAAAGTACATCGTTTTTTTGTTGTGGTTAAAGTCGACTCCAAAGTATTACGGTTATTGAGCCCCACACAAAAATGTAATCCGGAACTACGAGCCTACAAAACTATCGTGCCAGGTTTAGACAAGTTGAAAATTTGGGAGACAAATATTTCAACATTAAGTAAATTGAATCTCCTTTCATGCGTTTTGGCGAGTCATTCGAATGCAATTGCTAGTCAACAGTAAACAATAGCTGTGTTAATTGAACACAATGTAGTGTCCAAGCGTGACTACCACTTTTTGTGTGTTAAATCAACACAGCACACGGTGTTAATATATGTACTGGGAGGAAAAAAATAGTTACGACTGCAGCGGGATTTGAACATGAGTTGCAAAGTTAGAAATTGAGCGTTTTACCGACTTTTTTAAACTGTCAGACAGAAAAAGCACTACAATCAAGCGATGTTTATTGAACAATATTTAAATTAAGCGATTATACTATGTATTGAAACAGTGTACTGGATCAAATATATGTTGCAACACCCTAAAAACAAACTAAGTTACTTCCACGACTTACCCCATGGTTTAATTAATCTCTTTCGATTTGTCAACTGGGGAACCAGAATTTCCATTCATTGAATATGTTCCATTTCTATGAAAGCAAGCATGTAACGCCCCTAGTACTTGACGAGTGCCACATGTTATAAATCAATTGGTTGTCTATGTCGTTCCCGAAATTTTATATAAAGTCACACTTTCGGCAAATTTTGAATGTTATTGTAATTTAGATTGGGTAAAATATATGATAAAAATTACTGTTGAAAAATTTGCCATATTAAAGACTTTTAGATATATCTAAAGGAAAAGAAAATTTACATTCAAAGATTTGGGACAAAATTAGTCTTTAGACAATATGATTTCAAAATTATATCTGTGCATATAGAAAACAGTATTACATGGCGCAAGGACACTAAATAACTGGCTCACGCCAAAACTATTTACAAGTAAAGAGACAATAAGTAAGAAATATTAAAATAATAAATAATTGTATAATTAATATGGAAACTTTTGATGTAATCTATTATTTTCTAAATTATTTCTAAATGTAAAATGTGTGTAATAAAACTATTTTGGTTCGGCGGAAGCCTTCTTACCGCCATGAGAGCAGACTATAATAAAAGCCTGCATCTTCAGTATCTAGGTCTTTTTTCTTCGGTTCTGGCCCAAGCAATAAATAGGTGCTCAAGTGAACCTACTGTTTTATTTCTTTTGACCTGGGATTTAGATAGCTTTAGTTCATGGATCAGCACAGAATCGTCGCTTTCGGTCGGCTGTATACTCAAGTTGCATACGTATTAGGATAAGAAAGAGTCAATATTTTACTAACTTGTATTTGCCTTATAAAAGGACCCATTTACGTTGAAATCCCACACATAGCAGAAGCAAGTTTAAATATAGAGAATACCTCGGTGTCGCATACTGTTTCAAGCAAGATGGCGACAGCCAAACACCTGACCAGCATTGTGGCTTTCTTATCGTAACAACATGTCAAATGGTACGCTTGCTATCATAGAAATTTAACATATTCTCAACGAATGGGAATTATGATCCCTAACTGACAAATGGAAAAGTGACTAAAACATGGCATAAGTCGTGAGAGTAACTTTGTTTGTGTTTGGGGTTCAGCAACAACTTTATTTCGCCTATACTGTTTGCATCTAGTATTCTTTCTGTCTGGCGATTTAGCCCAGACGGTACGTCTGACAATGTGACCAAGTCGATAAGACGCTTAGCCAGACGAGGCAGCGAAGGAAGGCGATCTTGCCTTCATATAGCTCCATGTATTGGATGATTTGGTGATTTGTAGAAGTTGGAGTTGCTTTTTGCGTTAGAAGATGCTTCGTCCCTTCTTTTTGTGGTTTGAAGTGTGTATTATTTTGTGAGTTATATGAGTTTTTTTCTCGCTTTAGAAGGGAAAATACGATAAAAGTGTTACAAAAGACCAAATATTATGATGTTCAAAAGACTGTTTTCAAGCGTATGAAAATTGAGGAGGACGATATTTAAGCTTCAGAATTATGTAACTATAAAAATTGTTTTATTAAGGTAGTGTCGAAAGAAAAGGCAGATCAGATTGTACAGAAGCGTAATGCTGTGGTGCCGTTTAGTGCAGATTGAAAACGATATAAATTACCTGTGACGATTGATACCTCAGAAAATAATTTTTTGGCACATACTACACCACTAGAAATTCCATATGAGTTTATTATACAAAGTATTGCTGATTATGGAGCGATAGAACGTGTGCAGAAACTTCCTTATAGAAACATTAATTACTCTGTTTACAATGGGAAGCGACTGTTGTTTTTCTGAAACGTAAAACGATCCGACCTCCTTTTTTCAGACTAGGTCCTTTTAATATTTGAATAAATCAAAAGCCTTTACGAACAAATGGCACGCCAGGTGATAATAACTCATCAATGAAATATGAGTGATAAAGAACAAGCATTTGTTTTCAACTACTCACTGTTTCCTGTTGTGGATCAGTCAAACAGATAAAATAAGAGTGTTGACCTTGGTCAATTAGCTGAGGCAGTGAAACCTGCAGATGGGGAAGTATCTAGAATAGAAAAAAAATAGTCGAGTCATTGATCCTAACTTTTCAAGAGGAGACTGATGCAGATGAAAATATGAAACAAATTCTTCCTAGTGATGTTGCGTATAAGGAAAAAGAAAAGAGTGTGAAACATGTGAATAAAGAAAAGTGTTTTAATTGATGGAGAATATTTTGAAAAGTATCATCTTGAAAATAGAGTTAAAAAAGAAAAAGTATCTAGTTTCGGAAGTCTACGTATTTCGTTTCTCTAAAATTACGAACACCATGTTAAAATTATGTATTGAGTGGACGATTACTCTGTTTTTGAGGCCATCTTTCTTTTAGAGGCTTAACTCGGAGTTCTTAGATAAAGTAGCTTTTAAGCACTTAACCAAGGATATAAAGAAAGAAACAGCAAGGTACTGGGGGAAACTAGGCGAAGGACTCAAATTATGGGTTAAAACAATTCACGCAGGAACACAAATCCTTTACTAAGTAATATTACGTGGGTAAAAATAAGATGATTTCTAAAAACGTATTACGAGAATATAATAAAAATGCCATGACGGATTTGAAAACGCTTACTCTAGTAAGGAAAACTTTATATACAATAAAAGTGCTTATGAACTGGAAATATGTTGGTTTAGAAACGTAATAATTTTGATAAATGTAGTATTTTTGAAAATGTAAATTTGGAAAATGTTATTAGGAAAACTTAACGGAAAGATGAAAATTTCATAAATGAATTTCATGACGATTTAGGAGCTATATTAGGAGAACCTGAGATTTATGATGGTATTAGGGAACAGTATATGAGATATTTTGATCAAGGGGAAACTGATTTTGATATCCTGAAAGAATTTTGGATAGCAGCGGTTCAGCAGTTACCTGAAAATGAAAATGAAAATTTACAACTACCTTTTACCATAGGTGAAATTGAAGAAGTTATTTTAAATCTTAAAACTGAATCAAGTGGGAGCAGACACGTAATATGCGGTAAATGGGTGGTCCAAAATAAAGAATATATATCTCATGAACTCGCTCCGGTTTTAACTCTCTCTGAAACGTCCGATAGTACAAGTAGAATTTTTACCTCAATCGGCATTATTTTAAAAGAAGTAAAACAGCGTCAACAAATAACTATACTTATTCATTTAAAAAAGTTTGATACAAAATTGTTTCTAAACTACCTGGCAAAATAAATTGAAAAGGGTTATGCCTTTTATTCTTCATAGCAGCCAAAGCGGCATTCACAATTTGAACCCTATATATATATATCTCTTAAGAATATTCGGGATCCTCTCCTATACTATAATTCAGGGGAAGCGATACGCCTTCTTCTTCTAAAGACTAATTTTAAGAACTCAAACGATAAAATGATTCACATGTATTTATTTGAGGTTATGAGAAAAATGAATTTCCCGGAAAAATGTAGTGCAATTTTTAAATCGATATACGGTAACCGCTTTGAATAGTTATCTTATAAACGGGAGATCTATAGGGTACAAGATCCCTTTGAGAAACGGAGTCCTCCGAGGATTTCCGTGCGCCTCATTAATGTATCCCATAGCTATGGTACCCTTTGCTGAAGTAGTGGATATTGTAGTTTCTGATATAATGCTAATTAGCCTCCCTATTAGCACCTTGACTTACGGGGACTAATTGTCACAGGGACATGAACTATTTCTCGCTAGAAAGCTTATGGAACACTGATTCCAACGAGGTAACTTTTGTGCTCCCCTGCCCAGCCCGTAAAAGAAGAAGAAGAAGGTCAAACATTAAACAAAACATGCTTCTTTGACCTTTGTGGGACCCTCGTAACACTGTTATTTGTCGCACTCAGGAAAATAGAATCTCGCATGTACTCCAGACGCTGAAAAAAATCACATAAAATTGATGGGCGTAGGCACAATAGCAAGAGGGATAAAATTGAGAACGTCGTACCTACGATAGTCATCCTCATATGTTCCGATGGAATATCGTCTACCCTGACGTTAGCAGCCCTAGTGACGCCCCTGAATGTCACAGAGACATACACTATACCTCTTTGGAAAAATTATAGGACACAGATTCCAACGAGATAATTTTGGGCCCCCGTGCCCAAACGTAAAAGAAGAAGAAGAAAATAAAAGAAAATGTTTCTTTGAACTTTGTGGGACTCTGGCAACACTGTTATTTCTCGTACGCAGGAAAAATAATTTCAAATATACGCCAGACATTGGGAACAATCACATAAAAAAGTGGAAAATAACAAAAATGTATCGTTCAGTCCCTGTGACAATTAGGGGCGTCGTCGTTAGGACTGCGAACCTGGGAGTAGACCACAGTCCATCCCCAAAAATACAGAGTGATTCTAGTAGGTACGAGGTTCCCTTGTTATTGTACCTACGTCCTTAATTTTATATATGATTATTCTTGAATATTCTAAAAAGTGTATGCTTATTTGATCCCAAAATTTCTGGGACATTGTACCCATATCGTGCATCTAAATAAAAAATCCCTGGGATATATATCCTGTGCTACATGGAACAATGCAAATGTTACATGTGTAATCAAAAGTAACATATTAATATAATGTTTTCTATCGTTTAACTGTTCTACTGTATTATCTTCTTTTATCTTAAATATTTACAACAATTTTATATAATTTCATGTTGAATATGCAATTCTTTATCACTTTGTTTTACATAAAAGTGGAAGTCGTCTTTTTAAAATTTGAAACTGTTAAAGTTATCACTCCTCTAACTTAGTATGGTATAACAAAATATAATAGAACAAACAATATCACCTAAAAGTACTTTTCGATGACTGGATGTTGTAGGGTTTTGTTAAAGAACACCGAACACGAGCATTCCCGTCCCATAAGATCAAATCAGCTTTTCTCTCTCTCTATCTCTCTGTCACTCACTCACACACCGTAAATATTAAAAACTGAAGTATATTGTGTTCTAAAATTCACTGAGGGGTCGGTGTTGTTTGGTAGTTTCAAACCTCACAAAATTAGTATTATATCCGTCATGATTAGGTTCTTTCCTCTCTTTTTTCACGTACTTTTGACTGATAGTACAAATTGTGCCCTTTGATATTTTATGACGATATGTAGGTATCTGTATGTGTGTGTGTGGCTAGATAGCCATGAAGAGTAGTGAATTACTGAAAAAACGTCGTTCTATAGGATCCGTAAGCTAAGGGACAGAAGTGAAATTGACAATGTAGAAAGAATTCAGCCGATTTCCCTGAAACTTAAAACTAAAGGTTCATTTAAGTACAACATAGATCATGCCAGCCGTCGAAGGTCTAAAGGACAATAAAATTTCTCACCAACCCATCTTTTATTTTCAGTCGGTTTCTCTCCCACAACTAGGAAACATCCTTCATAGTATTTTTGTTTTGAATACTCAATAATTTTTTCGTCGTAGTATTATATTGAGGAAAAGAAAATTACTGTTCGTATATTGCTTACTTTGCGTACTGTTTTCAACATAATGCAAATTGAGTGCGAAAGAAGCAAATATAGGATGACATGAGGAGGGCAAACTCGGACACTTTCCTGACTCGATTTTTTAGTGTGTGTAAGAATGCCTTTAATCAGGACTAAATGTTTCTTATACACGTTATGAATTTATTCTTGTTCACTTTGAAAACTTTATATCTCATCAACTAGAGATAGATCAACACCAAAATTTCTAGATAAACCGGATACTTATTTCTAACCTTCAATACGTGATATTTTTTTCACAACGTTTTTCAATGTATTAAATAATACATGCATACGATAATAAAAATTAAAATGTAAGAGTATTTATTTCCTATAATATATAATTTAACTCTGTCCTCAGTCATAGATGCCTAAAGGACATAAATACAATTAAAATTAAAGAAGCTTTAAGATGTGAACTATCGTTATACTTAATGTTATACTATGGGATTATTTTCGAAGAAAGATATTGCTGTAAAAAAATTCGAAGTATCGAAAAAATATCTACTTCATTAGTTGAAGTATGGATCGATACTGATACTTTGGAAGTACCGGTGGTATCCAAGTATAGAAAATATCCCGAACCCATCGCTAAGAAAAATAATTAATATAATGTTTAATAAATCAATATATTTTCTTTTAAAATTTCTTTTTCACTGTGGGAAGCATTTTTACTAGGCACGTACTGTATTCAATTATTTTCCTGATATTTGTTTTCAGCTATAATGACTTTTTTCTCTCAAATTTGTTCAATTTGTGGAAATGAGATTATTTTGGTATTAGTAATATAAATTGTAAAAGTAATCTAGTTGTCTCTTGTCTAACCTTTCTATTATGTTGAAATTTATGGTAAACTTGCATAATCCTCAAATAACATTTACAGAAATAGGTTTTAGAAGTACTTACATACATTTTATGTCTATTATTACAGGTGACTTGTGCACTCCAACTGATACTTGCTTTAAAGGTCTTACGCATTCATTGTTCGATGAATGTGAATTGGAGCTAATGATGTTCGGTATCGATGCCGTCGTATATACTGTCATTCTTTTTATATTGGAATGGGAGTGTCCCTACAAATTACTCAACTCTTTGATGGGGAAAAGGTACAAAACTTACACCATCAATGAATTCGAACTGGACACTGATGTGATAATAGAAAGACATAAAGTTCTTGGACGTTTGAAAGGTAAGTTAGCAAAGTCAACAAAATGATGTGGTTGAAAGTTGATAATGTTATACGTACTTTTTTTGTTTTAGTATTATGTGTATTACTTGTATAAATACATTCTCACTTGTCAAGTTCTATGAATTTAGCAGTAGTGCAGTATTGAACATGAAGTACACAAGTTATGAAAATGTTTCATGTCCCGAGTATAGAAACCAACATACCTTGTGGTATAGCAGAGTCTTATAACAGAGAACAGAAATCAAATGCAGTGCAGGAGTGATTTCGTGTGATGGTAAGAGAACCTGGTGGGGGTTTCTTTATTTTCCCATAGTATCATTTGTAAATGTAACCTCCACTACGTGTTAGAATAAACGAACAGTAAATGTATGAAACCGCTTATCTGGGCACAACTCCTTACAGATATAGAAAGTTATTTTTAGCTGAGCGAACACAAAGTATCATACAAATCTTGCACACACAGCATGTTATGAATATCAACGCGTGGAAATATTATTTCGTACTCGAGGAAAGGTGGCATGTCTCTGCTCTTCCTTGGTGAAGGAGAAGTTGACAAAGACGTTAAAATATACAAATAGTAAGAAACAATATTAAATGCCACAATTGTAATGAGCATATTACACTACATTGAGGTGCCTTATGGTATCATATGACAGTTGTAAAAAATGGAGGGAAGAAAATGGCACAGCTTCTACACGTAAATTGAAAGGAATAAAAGGAAGTTTACAAAATTGAAACAAATTTATTAAAAGATGAACAAACAATTTGTGAACAAAAAACACATTATAAAAGGAATAAAAAGAAATACTACGTTGTGGAACGATGAAGTTTAATCATGCTTCGGAAACTTTTAAATGTAAAATTGTGTAGAAGAGCTACAAGTTGTTTTTCGAATCTAAAAATTAAAATAATATCTTTAAATGTATATCTTTAAATATAAAATATTTGCTTATATGCGTGAGTAAGAACTATGGTTAAATAATCTTACAATAGTAAACCTTTTAATGTATGTACGTTTTACTTTGTTATTTGCTAACGCTGCCTGAGTCTTGCGAGAATTAAACGATGCAATAGTATTGATAATATAATTTCAAACAAATCTTCTCATATTTAACTGTGTTTTAATCTTGGTAAAGAGTGTTTATTAACTTGGCACTTGAAGACTACATTAAAAGAAGGGGATACTCATTTCTTTCAAAACATAAGCTTGCACTACTAACAAATGAAGTACAGGGAAAGAAGGGCGATTTCTTGTAAAATACATTTTAATGTCCAAGTCTCCTGCCATGTATTTCATATTATTAAAACCGCTATATGTCGGTGATATTTGCGCTCTTGAACTGAAACTTTTGAGCGGTGGATACCTGTCATTGGGAAGTACTTTTTATGAAACACAAACCCGTTTTTATTTAAAATGGATACCCACTTTCTTTTCCTGTACTCTTCAAATACTCAACACTGGCATCTAACCGCTAAGAAAGTTCTAATTCAAAATCGCAAATAATCCACAAGTAATAGCCGTTTTTAGAATGTTGAAAACATGGGACTAAATGGGAGAGAGAGACCTTGAAATGGGTACATTTCTTGAACATCTATCTCCTTTTCCTGTACTCTATATTTGTAATTCATATATGGTCATCATATAATTTAAAGTGAACAAGAAATACATAGGTTATAATGTAAACAGCACGGAACAACGAAACTCGCGTTTCGTTTCACGTGGAACTGCAAGTGAAGATGCGAACCTTACTGCGAAGTCAATTATTTTGACTATTGTATTCTTAAAAACATGCTTTTTAGAATGTACGGAGAGAATTAAACAAAACATCTTCATGTCGGATGCCACAAATAGCGGTGCTAATACCAAAAACAAATTCCTTATATTAGGATTACTTTTCCATATTCTAGTACAAAATATCTGAAAAGCTGAACATTGTGATGAAGGGAGCGTTCTCTCGATGAGTGCTTTTTTTATCATCTGACAACTAGATTGATTAATGATGATTTTAAAACAGTGATTTCGGAACACACTAATACGGTTTCCTGAAGTCAAAACCAAGCCAAATCAACTTGTAGCTCCTAAAAAAGATACTGTCACCCTATTCTCGAAAAGCATTAACACAGTCGTAATGATTTTGTTTACCGAATCCAGCTTAGCAGTTAAAACTGTTGTCAGTTTAAGTTAAGGATAAGTTTTAGTTAACAAAAGGACAGTTGATTCGAAAAAGTATCAAAGCATGAAACTAATGTTGCTTTATTTTGAAATTTGACAACATTTTCACTAGAATCTAGAAATGAAACTAAGTGATATCCAAATGATGTTCGTTATTTGCTTCGCAACATTTCCCAAGTGGTTCAGAATGTATCAACATTAATTTACATATTTCCAAACTACTAATTTTCATGTCTTTACTTTTGAAGAATTTGCTAATTTTATGAATATTGTTTATGTAATGAATGTATTAATTTTCTCTTAGGTAAACCAGAACAAAACATCGGCAGATTCCTTGTCAACGATTTGAGAAAAGTATATGTTAAAAGTGTGGCTGTTCAAGGCTTGAGTTTTTGTGTCCGTACTGGAGAATGCTTTGGTCTTCTAGGACTGATTGGTGCTGGTAAAACAACATTCTTCCGAATGATTACTGGAGAAACAAAACCAACATCAGGAGACGTTTATCTTGAGAATTACAGTTTGAGGAAACATAAATCCAAAGTATGAACTGCCTTTTACAGTCACATGTTTAAGATATTTTTTTTGGCTATCCTTATTAACACCACTTGGTAAAGTAATATTACGTACAACAAACATCTTTTGTTATATCCTCTGAACTGCTATCAAAATAAGAGCATCTAAATAAAAAGATGTAGTTTTTCTTTATTCCAAATAACAGTATCTATTTGAGACTATATACAGTCGACTAGGTTGAGGGAGAGTTGTGTATGTATATCGGTGCTAGCATGTGGAATACGCAATTCATAGGTACTATCCAATGATGAAAAAACGATTAAGAGAGGTATATTTGATGTTACTTATGTTCTGAGTTTCATACGATTGATAAGCCTGGATACCAAGAAAGTGCTGGGAAATGACTAGAACGACCGTAGTAGATCCACTGTGTATCACCAGTGAAATGTCATATTGCTGCAAAATGCTTTCATTTCCTTTCTGCCGCTATCGGTGAAGAGAAACCTGTCTGACTCAGATATTAGCACTTCTACTTTCTCTGCGCGTGGTCACAAATTCAGCTTCTACGGAAGTTTCTTGAACGGAGCGGTCTTTACTAACAACTGTAGATCTCGTCTGTATCGAAACCTATTATTATGTTAAAATATCAGAGGCTGATACGTCACGCAATATTGGGATATCTGTATATTGTACTTGGAAACACCTGGTATTTTTGTCTACGACAATTGTACTGGACACATTCTCTCAGATAAATTTCCGGGTACATTAGTATCTTCCTTCTACCTACATATTATGGAATTCTAACATATGATTTTACTTCGGTTAACAATTTTGAGGCAAGAACATGTGATTATTTACTGACAGCTGATACACTTTGGTCGGAATGTAGGGTTGCCCGCTATAAATATTTAATAAAATGGATGTTTCAAATTATTTCAGTTTAAAAACCCACCGTTCAACATTTGGGAACAACAGTTGCATTTACTTTACTATCATCTCAAACACAATTTAAGTTATAACACACGAAATTCAACAGTGCTCATGGTAATTTGAATTTGAATTTAATTATAAGGCCTTTAGGCAACTTTGCCTAAGTCCGAATCGATGATGATGGGTGGTTAAATTCGTGGAATGAAGAAAGTGGGAGGAAGCGGGAGCACCACGAGAAAAGGCGCGCCCCCACAAACACCACTTGACATGAGCCGGGATCGAACCAAAAACCACACACAACAGAAGTGAGTGCTCTGCAAGTGAGCCACCGTGCTCCAATGCTCATGGTGTTCGATAAAATGTGAATGTCTAGCATTCTAAGAGATTTACGAAAAGTCGTCCATTACGAAGCCTATAAAATTAAGCTAAAGGAGATTTACGATAGGTTAATCAGGACAGAGCTTCTACTTTACGAAAGTATGAAGATATTTTATTTCTTCAGTGACAAATAAAAACCGAAATAATTTAAGACATGTTATTGTTAGCCACTGACAACAACATGTAATAAAAGCAAGCTATACATTTTTTCAGCTAAATGTTGGGCTAAAACATTATAGAAAACCACGTGGTGTTAACCGAAGAAAGCTGAACAAGAAATTGAAGAGAAATCAATTTACATTGGCTTGAAATTGCTGCTGAAGAAATAATAATTTATTTTTATGCACTATGATCCACCTATTATCCATTCAATATTTAGTACATCGACGTAAATTTAAATATGGCTAAACGTTATGAAGAGTTCGCCAATTGAGAATCACAAATAATTATTGATTGCGCGATGTAGAGCTTCACGTCCTTAGACTTAAAATACAAAAAAAAGTATGTTTTTTTTTATTTTCATGACTAAAATTTCAGTCATCGTGGAAAAGGCCGTACTTGATCGACTAGACCAAATTTTTGTCATTCACCCAACGGACATTCCATGACAAATAGCGCTGCAACCATTTTCTTTTTAAATGGTTGCTTCACCAGTTTAGAAAATTTTTATTTTTCGAACGTGGGCTCCTACATATCTGAAGATATCAAAACCACTTTTGAAATAAAATGTTATGCCCTTGTTTCTTCCGGCACATGCAGAGAAACCTAAATATATATATATATATATATATATATATATATATATATATATATATATATATAACCAGAATGGTGAAAAAACTGTTGTTCAACTATTGCAGTCTACAATGAACATTTTGAAGCACCTTTTCTCAAAATGAACTATTTTATTCTAAAACTTAGGCTGCGAGATGAGTAACGAGTATTTAGAATTCGATTTTTAAAGCAATTTGTTCGAGTGAAGGTGTTGAATACAAGGCAGCAACTTTTTGTAATATTTAGACCTACCAACCGACTGTCTGGATTCAACAATTATTGTGGCCTTAATTCACACATATTTTTTCTACAGTGTTTAAATATGGTCCTGTGCGTCAAGATGCCAGATTCTGGGGTTAATTATCTGTAATGGACACTCATGAAAAAATATGAAAATTGGTGTCAAGGAAGCTTTGTAGAATGAGCGAAATAACTATCTCAAATGCAAACCAGTGGACATAGGCAACACATCGTACACCAAATTTTCGTTTAGTCAGTTCTGCAAAGCAAATAAATATATTTTCCTTCTCCTCGGTGCAGAATTTGCTCAAGCAGTGATTGGAAAGACCTACACAGAGAGAAAGAGAAAGAGATCGAGAAAAAAAGGGACACCCCGTGCCTTGCTGAAACTTTCCTCTTTGGTCAAAAGAACGACTTAAAAAATATGAAAGAACGTCATTAAATAATAATGAGCATTACATCCACGAAAATTTGAAAATATGAATTGCCTACTCCAATTGACTGAGAAATAACACAATGCCACTTTAATTTGCGGTTGTAAAGACAACAATTCTCGTTTAAGATTCGAATTTGGAACCATGATTCAACACTGGCGACAGATATAGTATTTGTGCAACTAGTTTTCAGCGTCCTCTCTTGCGTAATGGTATAATGCGTGGAAACTAAAGCTTCAGATTAGCATCTGAGATGGTCGGTTCGAATCCCCTCTGTTTGATATCGTTTTCTGGTTAGTATTAACCGAGTTAAAAATATCAAGCAATGAGTAAGAAATACTACCAATAAGGCATTATAGAGTTAAAGAAACAATAAAAGTTTAGCCGCTGTTATGTTAATTTAACTCTAAGGCTACTTCAATATATAATCACAACGGTACAAGATTTCTTCTGGAAGATTAGTTTCTATTCGATTACGTAAGAAGAATATCCAATCCAAATCAATAGATCTTATCCAATATGCATGCATAGACTTACTTGGTAAGGCAGAAACACATGCAATAAACATAAATGATTTTGTCCTGGAAACATACTACTAGAAACATGCAGTTCATACTAGCATTATACCTGAAGAAATAAAATAGAAACAATTAGCTTTCATGAGATTATGTCGTATTCGATTTACATGCGTTAATACATCATACATATAGCACAGTTCAGCAGCATACATTAGATTAGTTTGCATTAAGTTTAGCATGTAAAACTTGCTTGCATTCCCATAGGCTAGTTCGTATTGAATTAGTTCTCGTATCAAATCACAAACCATAAAAGTTTCATACAATAAATGTCATTTCACTATTCGATTAGTATAAGATAACACGCAAAAGTATCTTTGTATCGTTAATCCAAGTTCATGGTACAAAAATCTCAGCATTGGAAATGTACCTACATCTTTCACGATTCATTTAAAAGATTACAACAACAAGATTCCGAATATTTGTCATAAATGATTAATGCACAATTGTTATTCGCACACTTGCCTATGATTTGAGTACCTTAGCTGTAGTAAAATAATTTCTCAATATTTTAGTCACAATTCTTATTACAGTACATAATATTCTCACAAGATGACAGTAGCACTTCTAAACATTATTTTTTAATGCTTCATTTTCATAAACTCTCTAGTCAGCTGTTTACCCAAACAAATATCCATTTATGCTTCGATAAACTGGATTGAATGATTTAGGTTTATATTCAGTTAAGAGGTTCAGGCGAATTCAATATAAGACGCCATATTGGTTTTAAATTTCTTTGGTTCAAAAGTGAATTACCATAGTCTCTATTCTCTATTCCAGCATTCACTCCTCCTCTTAATAATGAATGCTCAGTACCCATGAAAGATATAGTGCTTGACACTAACAGTATCCTCGAGTACCGCATCGGCACAACCTTTCTTGAGCCAACCTAACCATATGTCAAAATTATCCGTAAAATTCTTATAAGAAACAAATATTATTAAACCATGGTGTTTAAACAATTCCTTAAGATTCTCCATTGTAGCTTGTTTTCGTTTCGTTGTTTTCAACTTTTTGTCCTGACTTTGTATCCAATTTTCAACTTCAACTGCTGTTCAGAAAGTAATAATGATTTGCTGGGAATTTACCATCCAATTATGTAAGTTCTATGTTCTTCCTTATATCTTATACAACGTGAGTTTCTATTATATGTATCAGTTTTCTGCTCGTATGGTTTTGAACTCATGGAAGCACTATTCCAGACCTTAGGTTGTGGTTGAGTTGAAATCTGAATAAATGAAGACAAATTTCTTAATATAATACGCCTCCAATTCCTACAAACCGTATCTAGAGCAGGTCTACCCAATATGGCGTAAGGTGGCACTTGATCGGTTACTAGCCAATTAATAGGGCAAAATATCCTTCTGTAAATGTATGGAATAGTCACTGTACTATGGTGAGAGGTTGATTATTTATACGAGTCCAAACGTAACATCGTTTACATCGTTTACAAGCGCCTATTCCTCATCCGAGTGTACCTTTTGCTTTGACTTGCTGGTTGTGATTTTACACATATACGCATTTTATAACGGATCTTGAAATGCCCCATCTTCCCGAAATTATGGCATGTTTGTTGATAAGTCGGACAGTTATCTCTGTCCTGACTTCTTGCGCAAAACTTACTATTACTATGTTCCGATTTGATATTACGCCACAACTTCCTTTTGTTCTCGAAGTTCCAGGTATATAAAAAACCTTGATCTCTGTAGATGACATCTGTGATTCTGGCAATTTGCTAGATAAAAACTTAACTTGCTCTACTCTTTCGTGCTGCAGAGATATGCTAACTGCATTTTCAAAATTCAAATCGTCCACAGAAATTAACCTGTTGCAAAGATTGTTGTCTGTGATGCCGAAAACAATCTGGTAAGTAAGAGCCTCCTTAAGGTAAGAACAAAAATTACGGTAATAAGACTTTTTCCCTCAAAATCGCAATATACCCTTTTAACGGCTGACCAAGTTGTTGTATTGAGCGATGGAGTGCGGATCGCTCCGTGCGAAAGTTTTGTCTCGGCCTATATGTTGGTATCAATAACACCTGAAGCTCAGTTAAAGTGGCATCATCAATAAGCTATACTCTTGTTGGAACCTATCAAACACCTGGCTGTCCACTGTTGTTAACAATATTGGTGTTCTATTGTCAGTAGTAATTTCATGAGCTTGACAGTGTAAAGTGAATCCTGAGAAATAGCTTTCAATGCTATCTCGTCGTGTACCATACGGTTCAAATAATAAACCTGTCATAGCCATAGTTTCCAGCTACTGTTTCCGGCATTCCACATTTCCCATAGCACATAAATCCTTTGTAAATCCTCGTCTCCAACTATTAGAGATAGATTTTCAGTTAATAATAACCGAGTTAAAAATATCAAGCAATGAGTAAGAAATACTACCAATAAGGAATGATAGAGTTGAAGAAACAATGAAAGTTTAGCGGACATATAAGAATTCATCCACAAAAAATATTGTTTTTTTTTTTAATGTGATGCAACGAGTGTTTGGATGATTTGACGTCGAATGCCCCCTAAATGAAAGAAATAAAGAAGGGTATAGCTTACACCAATGAACATTAAGATAATAACACATTGTGGACTTGCAAAGCGGAACAAGAGAAGAAGAAATTTGCTAGGTGTAAAGTGGAACGTACTGATTCCATAAAGTGTAAATATGTTTTTTAATAAATGAAACCAGAAAACGTTTATATAAACATAAACAAAGATCTTATTTGAATTCAATATACGTAAGACTTAACTGAATTGCCTATTTCATATTTAATCACATTATTTAAACACTTTCAAATATGACAGACCCATGAAACAAATCATTGTATACGAATCTCTAACTGTCTCCAAATTTGGTACAACCTATGGCTCTGTGACGTTTTGAGTTTGTCTCAGATTTTCACTTTAGTTTATGGTTAGTAAAAAAATCATTACATTTGAATAGTATAATTTGTTCTCTTTTATTTTAACTGTATTGTGTTTTGAGCCATAATAGCTAGTCTTCATTAACTTTAATAAGAAAAGTTTAAGTTATGGTCATAACATATAGATGTCTACGTTCATTGCGCCTACTTCTATCGTCTATTGTTTTCACGTTCTTCCTTTTCAGTTCTTATCCCAAACAGGATACGTTCCCGAAAATGATATTGTCATTGACTCTCTTACTGGCAGAAAATTGCTATCGCTGTTTGCACGCCTTCGAGGAATTCCAGTGCGTAAACGCAAAGAAATCGTTAACCAATGGTTAAATGTAATGGGTGAGTAGAAGTTTCTTCAAAGATCATAGATTTGTTGTGGTATAGTAAGATGGAATAGCGATAGTTCATATATGTATAGTGAACAACTATTATACAAACAAAAAATGAATACCTTTGACGAAAAAAGTCTAAGCCACAAATAGACCGAAATGGATGTTTTGCTTTAAAACACTCTATTGCACATGATCTATCAAATTATTCTATATGGAGGAAGATATCGCATTTACAAGACGGGTTTTTGCTGTGTTGAAGTTTTCCCTTTGATGAAAAAGAGTCTCAGCAGGAGTCAAGATGGCGAAGTGTAGTAGACAGGCCATATCACCGCGTAGCGTTGTAAATAACAATAAGAGTAGAAAGAAGAAGCATAATCCATTCGCAAGGAAGAAACATGTTCGTAAGGATTAGAAGAACGCTTTAAAGGTCAGCGCGAAGCGGAAGCTTATACAAGAGTAAAACCCTGCAAATGAAGTGAGAAAATAAGTTGGCGAATAACAGTCTAGTCAACATACTGCGTTTCATCTTAGTAAAGCAAGTCATTTTCACGTCTAATCTGCATCGTTTATCTGTATTGTATCAATGACAGTTATCAAATTATAATTTTTATGTACACTTGTCATCAACAGGAAACGCCAACATGTATCTCTATAATAAGATGGTTACAGCTCGGGGTGCTGCAGACATTACGTATTGTATTCTTACCTATGTTTAAGACAAGTATGACAAACTTCAAGCTGGTAAGCATCGTACTCTTGTGATTTGGTCAGAGAGATGCACATATAAGAATAATAACTGGACTGTTACTGCGGCTATTCATTATTAGCATGCGATATATGCTTTGCTCTTTTTGAAAAGAAGGGAAAAGGAGCAACATTCATTGTGATAGAATATATTAGAAACAATATCATCGAGGTACGACCATCAAACCCATTCACTATTGTCTTAATGTCCCAGGTAAACTTCGAGGACTGCTCAGTGGTTCTAGATGCCATGAGGGACTAGAGTAGCTGAAGATAACTAAATGCATGTGGCTGAAGTAAGACAAGTCTAGTCCATCCGAGATTTTACGCCGAATATCTCACAAGACCTTGCAACCCTAGGAGCACTTCGCAATAAGGAAGAGGAAAATACGCGGTACATACGATGATGTAACATTTCCATACAAATTACCAGAGCTGTACACAGCACGTTTCATTCAGGTTCCCCAGGCAGAGAAGAAAGACCTAGATATGATACAGTGTATTACTAATCCCATGAATATAGCTTTTTACACCGGTATGACTCGTATCAGTGATCTAGATGACGAGCAACATGGAAACGGATAATCAGATGAAGATGAATCGTTAGTCATTAATCCCTTGAACTATTGAACGTTCTATAATGGGGGGAACCTAGACTGTTTTCCCCATGTTTCATGTAAAACGTGTTCATTGCCATTGCTATCACATTAAAAATAATAAATTAACGCCTTTTTTCTGCGACTATTTAATGTATTTCAGTAACCCACCAAACATAAAGGACATATGTTGTGATTTGAATATTTTCCATTTTTTGACAAAACTTAAATTTGGGTTGTTTAGAATCGTTTTCGTCGCAGTTATTCAATTACTAGTTGCATTATTAGTATGTATTGTACTTCACTAGAGACATTCCTATAATTACAATAATTCCGAATACGAAAGTTGTTCCTTAGTACTCCTATCTGAGGCACACGCACAATAAATTGAGATTAAATTATTTTTGGACAAATATTTTGCAAAAGTTATGATATCGACAAATTCTGAACTTTGTATTCACAATAATGACACGAGAAATAAGTATAATGTTGGAAAACGTTCATGAAATTCTGCACCTTAATGAAGCTGACGTAAAATTAATGCTGAAAGCGGATAATACACGGTAGTGCCAATTCCATCGTAAAAAAGTGTTAGTTTTTCGAAAACAAAATGTGCATGCTGGTTTATTGCGTTTTGAGAATAGAGCATAAGCCGGAGCAATCTGAAATTTAACTTGGTTGTAAGCAGAAGAAGACACATGTAAGCAGAAGAAAACGCGTGGTGCGTACATAAACATACTGTACATAACTTGTAAAAAGGTATGATATGTAAACAAAATGTTTATAATATGTAATAGAGGTTAAATCCATTGAAAATATTTAATTAGAACTGTGTATCCATTATTTCGTTTCCGCATGGCATTCACGTGAAGTTTCAAGTTTGTTCGATCTTTTTTTTTAAGTTTAGAACGGGCCAATCAGCAAAATATTTGCTTTGCTGTTAAAATTCTCATCAATTACCTACTATTCTTATTACACCATTCTATAAGAATGTTTCTGTTCTTTCCTATGGTGCAAATCCCATATCTGTATCTGGTGTTCCTTTTATGGTATTATGTGGTAAGGCCAACACAACTTTTGAAACTGCTTTTTTCTAAAGATAAAGCCGTATATCAGAAACTAAAATGCCGGCTTTACCATAATTTTGATATCCAATGCGAATTCTATGATGAATTTTACATAAAAAACACCTAAGCTTGTTTTTTACTACTGAAAAACATAACTTAAAACATAAAATTCCAATAGGTTTGTCTCCGTAAAGTATGCGAAAACCTTTTAAGGACAAAGATGCACAATTCTGGGTGTATGTGGCCCTGAAACTTGCAACGTACACTGCAACCACTACCAATAATCAATGTACTCAATTCCATGTAAATTTGAAACTACATATAACATTTGGTGCCTGATTTGACATGGAATCACCCTACATTACAATTCCACTTGTATTATGTGGCCTGTTTATTAAAATGGATATCCGAGAGCGTTGTACTTTATTGCACAATTTATGGTTGATCAAGAAATATTCATTTTATTTAGCGTTGTAAGATATTTGGCTCTTAGTTGGAACCTTTGTGCTCCGGAAAGGAAACAGAATCAAACTCGATAAAGATAACCGTTTTTAGTGCCAGAAATTTTGCTGCGTAATTTGTTGAATTCTGTTAGAACCTCTACGAATCGACCATTTTTATCTATTATACGAAAGGAAGCGTAATGTATTTAAGGTATTCTTACAAAAGATTTTTGGTAAGATCAATCAAGCCGTGTAGTTTAATGGCATTTGCGACAAAGTTAATATTGCGGTAATTCACGGTATAGAGGTATCGACTCAAGTCTAGTTTACTCTCAAGGAGAAATAATTTAATTGTTTAAATCTTTGCAGATATGCAGGAAGTTGGTGATAACAAATGTTATCACTACAGTGGTGGAACCAGGAAAAAGTTGATGGTTGCAATGGCATTGATAGGAAGCCCTAAGTTGCTACTGCTTGACGAGCCTACAACAGGGGTTGACTACATTTCCAGAAACAGAATCTGGACCGTTTTGCAGAAAATAAAGGAGACTAAAAGAATAATAATACTTGCTTCGCATAGGTATGAAATACTTTTTAAATATTCATTGAGCATATACGTGAAAAGTTCAAGAAGTTGTTGCTTTTATACAGAAACGAAAATCCAGTACTCGCTATTCTGTAACGTTTCTCCTTCAAAATATCAACTCTCTCACACCTTCTACCATGTTCTCTAAGGAGTGTTACGTTCCTACTATAAAAAAGTTTCATCCTTTAGCTTGAAAATCGCCGCACATAAAGTAACTCTAACCCAAAATAAAGTTTACGAAGTATAATTGAATTGTGGTCCTGAATACAAGGCACGGAATAACTAGTAACCATAGTGCACAGGCAACTATTTCAGTCTACTTTCACTTCACAGAAAAAAATAGAAAGAACGCAGCTTCGAACTTATGAGCGTGCAGCTTGGACTGCGCAAACAAAGGTGAAAAACACAGAATAATACTTCTAGTGACTGCAGAGGCGACGCTAACACGGGGAAAGTTCAGGAGTCTTTATAACAAATATTACTTCATTTACAAAAATAAGGCATATATATACGTCATGCAGTGTGAATAGAACAATAAGTGCATCGTTTCTGCTCTGCTAATGCTCAGTTTCCAAAGTAAAATTGCCTACACGTATTCAGGTCCTGAAGCAAATCCTCGCTAACTAAATGAGTTTTTCTTTTCTGAATTCCAGGATGTTCTATTGGTTTCCTTTTGATAGAATCATATTGTTTCTTAAAATCAATAAACGACTGGCGAATCGCTCCATTGTATTTCTGCTTCTTCTTTGATATTTGTTTTAAGGTGAAAATCGGGCCCAAAGTTGATTTATTTCTTCCCATATCTGGCCCAAAGTCCATATTGGTGATCTCAAATTGATTAATCTACGTTTGAATGGTTTTAAGCGAGATTAGCCCAACCCTCTCTTTGGATTGTACATCAAGGTGTTCACAAATTATAAATTAAGTATGAAGTTAATTAGATTTTGGAGATACTCTTATAGTAAGTGCATAGTTTGTGTAATGCAATCTCACATACACAAGTTATACAAAGCGAATATGTAAAACGTAGAAAATATTCAAGTATTTACAGCAACATTCTTTTCTTTGAAGGTCGTAAAAGAGGGTTAGGCTAGTATAACTTAAAACATTTAATACATACCATTATGTTTATGAGCAGGATATTACTGAATATCCTGTAACACGTTAGGAGTGACGAGATTCCGCGGTAATACTAACAGTCAGATTTAATGCTCTTTTGCTATTAATGAAATTTTTCATTCTCGTGGAAGATACTTGAGTTTATTTTTAGACACTAGTATCATTTTAATATCGAATGCTCATTAGCTAACGATTTGGAACTTAGTTTACTAGAACGTTCTCAGAAAGATTTCAGTTTATCGAATTTCTAACAAGTAAACCTACCGATGATTCAAATCCCTTTTTCGAACAAACTTAGCAGAGGGGTACGTCTGGAAACTTCCAGAAAGTATGAGTAAAGGGCTTTGGCCATAAACACGGGCGCAGTAGCTGAAGGTTTGATTAAAAAAAATACTTACAGTGTGATCCAAGTATGAAAACACACATTTATTTGTAAAACGTTTTAAAATAAAGAAATAGAAACACCTTAATGGAGTGAATGGAATGCATTATCATATAGAGTGTACGTTCCGCATGGCCGCGATCTTGCAGATGGCCATCTTAAATCTTGCTCATGTTTTTTTGAAAAATACTACGAGGCTAGAATGTGCAACTTGGTCTAGAAATTTACCAGAAATACATTGGTGAGTTCTGTTTATGATAAATTTACTTTTGAAGAGAAAATTAGATGTGACATTAATATGCGTAGTTCATTTGCAAGTGTTAAAAATATCCAGATTTTTGCTTTTGCGAAACAGTATAAGATATGAAAATCACATGCATAGTAACGAGTATTAGATAGACCGTATGCATTATATGCTTATTTCTTGCACTATTATATACATATATATATAAATCACAGTCATATTAAATCCACTATTGGATGAGGCCTCTCCCCGATTGCCACTATCTTTTATTCATAGCAGCTCCCTAATTGCATCACAATGATAGGTGAGCACCATTCCAGACCCACACGCCTTGGAAAATCCCTTGTTAGAGCCGGGAATCGAACCTCGGACCCCTCAATCAATAGTCAGACATGCTAACCACTAGGCCAACGGGGGTGGTCCTATACATTAAAATCACATCTGATTATCTCCCTGAAAAGTAAATGTATGGCAAAAATGACTTCACCAATGTATTTCTGGTAAAATTCTTGCCCAGACTGATATATTGCATGACTCCTCTTTTATCTAGAAATATCGAACAAGATTCAACATGGTCAACTTCAAGATCGCTTTCATGACGAACTTACATTCTAAGTGATAGTGCATTTCAGCTTGTGTCCATTAGTTTGTTTTCCATTTTCAAGCATTTTAAAAATAAGCGTGTGTTTTCAGATATAGATCAGATATATATATATAGAACGAAAGCACCATTATTAATAGTTTCTGGAGGTTTTATGATTTTCCTTACTCCTTTGCTAAGTTGGATCGAAAAGGCGCTCTGAGCCATCGATACGTTTACTTGTACTATAACAGTTTCGAGGATATAACTCTTCGATTGGATTAGTGTTACACGAAATTAGCAATACATTCAAATCCCGGTAAGCCTTTTGCATTCATCCCGATCTTCCTTTCATTTTTTTGTTTAAGCGCTGAATTCATCTTCGTCAATATTTTTAAAAAGTTTCATTTGTTTCTTTATCCTCATCGTCATAACCATCATCACATTTCTTCATCATCTTCCACTTCTCTCCTCAATCGTACCTTCAGTTAAGTCTCCTACTCACAGTTTTACAATCGACCGCTACGCTTCAAGAAACTGGGGGTTAATACACTATTTCTGGGTAGCAAATTTCGTAACCAGTCTATTTTCTATCCCCTTTATTGCCTCTAGTATTTCTCGTATCTTAGCTTCTTTATTATTTAAATGTTTTTTATGTCCAGCTGCTTCACCACTATCCACGTTTTGGAGAATTCCAGTTCTCGTCCCTTAATTTTTCGAAAAGTTGTGCTTTCGCTCCATATAGCACAATGTTTATTCTGCATATCGAATTAACCGTTTCCTCGACAATGTAATAATCTTTTCACAGGGAAATTTTCATAGTGATGCCTCATCCACTTTTGATGTTTTTGCTCCTCCATTTTAAAAAAAAAAAATCTTATAGAATTTTCAAGATATTAGGAGCTAAAAAGATGTAATTGTATCTTGTAATTGTAATTCGTTAGACCTTAATTTTAATTTATTAATGGACTTTGGATATCTCTGGCTCATGCCGGGTATGGATGACAGGCACCAGAAGCATTTAGATAATATCTATAATGTTCATTTTAGCATGTATATCCAAAAGAATATAGATGTGTCAATACTGATTTTCTTAAAATCTTTTAAATTGTTTTTTAAGTCATGCATTGTGATATGGAAGTGGGCCCTAACTATACTCAAAGATCTCCACTCATGTCTATGTATAGGAGAACTAGTTGTGTATGAGTATACTCTTATGCACAAGAAAATTGAATTTCTGATCACTTCACAGTACTTTGTTTAGTAATGTTATTAACATTGACTTTCAAAATACCTGTAAAGATTTAGTTACACACCTTTTAAGCACCATATTCAACGAGATTAATAATAAATAAATGTTAATGTTTACAGCATGGAAGAATGTGATATTTTGTGTGAAAGATTAGCAATTTTGGTCAACGGTCAGTTCAGATGTTGTGGTAACCTTCCCTACTTAAAGCGAAAGTTTACTGAGGGATTTTCTGTTGTGGTGAAATATGATGAAACTGCTAACGAAAGTAGTATAGAAGCTATTAAAGATGTTATGTCAAAAACATTCGATGAATGTATACTGAGAGATTCACATCTGGTATGTATTTATTATTGTTTAAACCTATTATAATTGTCAATAATTGGTTTAGTTTGATACCACTTTTCTGAAATGCAATGCGAAATTTATAATTTGTTCGTAATTAAGAGGTGTAGAAGAATCGGATAAATTAAAATGTAGCAATCTAAGACACTCTGATTCAAATATTATGACCGGATTCATTTGAAGTCCAAAAGTGTTTGTAAATAACTTGGAAAATACATCCTCCGACGGTTGAAATAAATTAGTTCTTCTGCTTTATTATTAATGCAATAAATAAAAAAATCACAGGCGCTAATTTATTCCCTGATATATGTGTGCACATATGAAAAGAGAGCGGCGGTAGCCCATCGGCTCGAAGGTCCCGGGTTCGAATTCAGGCAGAGGCATGGGTGTGGATTTTAACAGCTAAAGAGCTAAAGGCGAATCGTGACGGGCCGAAGTCAAAAGAAACTAGACTGGCCCATATAAGATAAAGTTTACCAAAGTTGTTTTTTAATGAAAAATGACCACTTGGCATTATTGAGTTATTGGTATTTAGTATTCACTAATATGCATAATGAAATGATAATAATGAAAACGGGTGATTTTTAAACTATTTGAATTAAAAAGTAGCAATAACGAAGAAACACTCAAATATAATTCTACAATATGGCCTTTAGAACTCTAGTAGATACAATTTTAATTAATTATTAATCTACTGGAAAGTTTCGTTAGTGTCAATTATGTTTAACGTTTTGTAACGGATAACTAGTAATACGTTACAGGTTTGGAATGATAAATAGTAAAGACGCTGGCTCGCATCCTTGTGCACCTTTATGTTCCCTCAATTTGAATGTAGGGCGTTATTACATACCCATTGCAGAGCCAAAATCCTTTGGTAACATGGTCTGGTTAATGGTCATTTTGCCGCCATATTGGATTGAATATGGTGGATCTACAGTTTCCTCAAGCGCTCGTAACAGCAATGTCTTAATCGATTTTGATGATTCTTTTATTATTTGAAAGATAAGCTTACAGACTACACTTTTAGTCCATATAATGTTACGAGATGAATTGGGGAGGATAATATTAGAAGTTGTTTTCGAGAAGTAGGTGTTTGTGATAAAAACTGGCTTGATCTTGCCCAGGATAGATCCGGATGGCGAACGTCTGTTACTACGATGATGAACTTGCGAGTTTTGTAGCCCATAGATTGAGTAAGTAAGTAAGTAGAATGTGTTTGAAATTCCCAGCCATTTTCCGGGAAAATAAAAAAAAATGTTAAGCTCTCTTTACTTATTTCTGCAATGCTCTCAAAAACGGTTTTAAAAATGGTATTTTACAAACAGAGAAAAATGTATGCATAATTTCATAAGTTTTAATTTGGTGTGCATTTAATTTGGTGGTGACGTTGTAGGTCTTTTCTAAACAGTACCTGAAAATAGAAACTTGCAGGCATGTATTGGTACCACGCAGGTCCAGAATTCCTCACATATATCTCTTAACTTATTTAGGGTAGCATTTCCCTACCTTCTATTTTGATGAGCTTTAGTCCGACCGAAATGACTTGACAGCTGAGTGCCATTTACTTGCATTCCTTTCAGCTATCAATTCGGACTATAATAAGGATTTCTGCAATTTCTAACATCTCGTTTCCTTTATCTTTGTGATCTTTAAAAACTATTAAGACTGCCACGTTTATATAAATAAAACACAATATCAAATCGCTCACTTGCTACAAATATTTGACGAATAATTTCCTAAAAATAACATCTGCTAGTTTCATAGACTTTTATTCGAACTTTCCTCGGAAAAGCTATGAAGTCAACAACATTTACTTTAGGATTCTTTAGCTCCGCCCCCCCCCCTCCTAAAGCAGACTCACGGCTTTTGAACAATTCACCCGGTCATTGTTAAAAGCGGATTTGTACTATTAAAAATAAATAAATAACTCATATCCTCTTTTAACAATGACCGATTCGATTGTCCATTTTTTCTGTCAGATAACCCCTCTCACTAAGGAAGAAAAGTTACGTTGATGTCAGTTCATAAGTCAGAAGATTCTTTATAGAGTATCATATCTGATAAGTTATAAAAGTGATGTATTTTATAAATTAAGAATTCGTTTTGATTAAAAACTATGGATGATTATTGTCAGTTAATTGTAGAACAGACAGCTGTTTACACTGAAACTTTGGTTTTATATTTTTAATGGATAATATTAGACATTGAATTCGTGAGATGGGTAAAGGTATTTTGTAAATAGCAATTGTAATATGTATTTTGTAGTGGATGACTACATCGTTTTACTGTTTGAGATACAAAATCCGGACATTCTGAAAATATGTAAACTTGGCCAAATGACATAAGAATAGAATTGTCCAAATGCAAGGTATGCTAGATATCGAATTATTTTGTGTTTGCATAATAATGTCGAAAGGAAATCTACATGCTTATGACTGGTATTAAATAAAGATCTGGAGAAAATAATGCTTACCCACACTGAGCATGAATTGATATATTACGTTCGGAGAACTCATTCTCCGATGCTGACTTATGGGGTTCCCTATAAAGGAACGGCCACTTTGAGGCCATTTATGGTTTTTAACTTGAACTTTTCCCACAGTCAGTAGATATATGAATGTTACCATTCTATTTATGTACTCAACTCATTTTTGTTTACAAATGACGGATACCATTGTTTTCCTCCGGCACCATTCAAATATCAGATATATTCAAAATGATAAAATATTGTGAATATTCAGAACAAATAAGCTTATGGAGAGTTTATAATTCACACCTCGTATGATACAGACAAGTGTACTTTGAACACTGCTTGCATAAATTGAATGCTGAAAGTACTCATTATTATACTACATATACATGATAATATTTTAAATAAAATAAATAATATCCTCTGCACCGTGCTGCATCAATAATACAAAGACTCTTTGCAGTTTCGTTTTAAACATTAACCTCAGTGTTTTTGACAGTTTTTAATGTTTGGTGGATTCTTCTTATAGGGTACATTATTGGTTTGTATTTCTCAACAAACCTCTTTCTCACAAAAGTTGAATAACATTACTCGCCAATTTTGGTGCAGTTCAGTTGCAAGTGACTGCCTTTTTCTTCAACCCAATTTTTCTCAGTGATATTTATAATTTTTCCCACGGGTAGCAGATGTATCAAAACGGTTTCTTACTTATCGAGGAAACTGTTCTGTTTTTATACTAGTATGACGAAGCTGGCCAAATAAATAACTTATTATATACTAGGGATGGGTCGAAACTAGGATTTCTCGATACTCGATACCGATACTCATTTCTGACCTGCGATATTCGTTACTTTCTTCAACAGTGTTCTACAATGTAAATTATTCATACGTTATTAAAAGCAATGCCTACTTTACACTTTGTTTTACAGAAGAGTAGAATAACATAGTTTTTTTTA
The DNA here is from genome assembly GCA_022664845.1 of Lepisma saccharinum. Lineage (NCBI taxonomy): Eukaryota > Metazoa > Arthropoda > Insecta > Zygentoma > Lepismatidae > Lepisma > Lepisma saccharinum. Next base: position 12,783 of record JAGDQP010000986.1, on the reverse strand, counting down.
AGTGTCTGTATAAGAAGAAAACTAAAAGAAGTACCGGTATACCATCTTATTTCGAGCACTGCAAAATAAAACAAAACAATTTCACACTATTTATCTAAACATACTTTTTAGTACCAACACACCCTGCCACTTCGAGAATAATGGTGGAAGGCTTGTTGTTTCCAAAGCGATTTTTGTCATTTCTGATTTTGTTCCTTATGAGAATTGAGGTCAGTCGGTATGTGAGTAATTATGAAACTCCTCGGTGGTGGGATATTTTCTTTACAGAAGCCTCGTAAATACTTCAACAGGCACCCAACTGACCCAAGCGAATTGCTCTCTTTCTCTCTCCCGATCATTTTTACTTTCTGTCTCTCTCCACCTAATTCTCAAAACATCTCCTCCCTCTCTCTCTCTCTCTATGACAGCCATCCAAACTGAAAATATTGAGAAACCATACAACAAGGTTTCTGGATACGTTAGAGCTCTTGCCGTATAGTATCATAGTGTGTGTGTTTGGGTTTATAAGGGTCATTAAGATGGGTTAGAAGTTCTTATTTTTACACAACAAGCTCTGTGACCGTATTGGTCGATTCTTTCCTATCTTTTTCTCACGTATATGTGAAAGGTAGTACAAATTGAACCTGTGTGTGTGTGTATGGCTTCATAGTCATAAGCTATACTGAACTTGGGAATGTTTAGATGTAATGTTCTGAAATAGGTGAATTCTAATTGCGTAATAACTTGAATATAATCAATAGACCAGTTAGGATTTAAGGATTATAAGTAAGGTGTCAAACATAATATACTCCGTTGGAGGACACTTGCCAGTGGGAAATTACGAAAGAATTATGTTTGCAATACTGTAGATTTGTGGTACATACATAAGTGAAACTGGGAAGTTTGCACTATTTTGAAACTCATTGCTGGTTATGAAGTTTGTGTTTTGTTACGAAGTAAAAGAATTCTACCTAGACATTATGTTGCTTATAAAATGAATAAAATTTCACCCATTCCCCGTGGTAGAGGGTGTAGCGTCAGGGCAATGGGTAGATACGTCTGTTCGAACATGGCGGCAGAAGATTTTCCTGAGTTTCAGGAGTCAAATTCAAGTATGGTACCTCATGCAAAGCTTCTCTATTTTCTTTCCTACCACCCTGAACGAGACATGCCTAAACCAAATACAACTCAAATCCAATTATTAACATTTCAGTTGTTAAAACACAGGTTTCGCTACTTAAGATCTAAAGAAGGAGATCCTAAGTAAAATCGGTCAGAACCTTCACTAAAACGGTAAAAACGTCCAAATGTAGAAACGATTAGAACGCTCACCAAAAGGCCGGAACCATCACCAAAACGATAAAAACCGCGCAAATGTAGAAACGGTTATAACTCACATCCTTAAAAGCAACAACACCACCAAACAAAACTGTCAGAAAGCCCAAATGCTGAAAAGGTCAGAAAGCTGTATCGAAAACGGTCGGAACGCCCACCATTACGGTCAGAATGTCCACTGAAACCTTCAGAAATCTATCTGTCAGAACGGCCATTGAAACGGATAGAAAGCGCACCGATACGAACAGTAAAAAAACATACCTTTAGAGCTGGAAACTATTGATTCGCAAGTGAAAACAAGCACGGTAAAGTACCATTTTACGTGAACGTAGCGGTAACCTGTTAAGTGAGTAATAAATATTACGTGATAGATAAGCATAACAAAAAGTATCCCTTCTACACGCGCATAAACATATATGAGCAAGTGTCTATAAATTGTTACAAACATTCTACTGTGGTAGGTATTTAGTATATTTTTTTAGTTTTTTTTTAATTGCATTGCAGTTTTAATAAAACATGTTGAGATATGTATTCTCCACTTCTTTCTCCTTAGGGTTTCCTGTACTACATTGTTTTAAGTTACGATCTAACATGGGCTCAACTGTTTAGTCAAATGGAAGATATAAAAACGAATTTGACAGTGATAGAAAACTACACAATTAGCGAAACTACCTTGGAGCAATTGTTCTTATTATTTGGACGGCACCAGAAGGAGAGAATTAAACCACGCCATTCGATGATTGTTGAGAGAAAGATCAAGAAATATATGGCTTGTTGCAAGTGTCAAAGGAAGGCAAAGATCAGCAACGTTTAACAAGTTTGTTTGTTCTATTGATACAGTCAAGAAAAATCCAAATATGCATATCATATTCATATAAATATGTACATGAAATTATTATTAAATCATTATCTTAATTTTTTCTAGGGATCTTTTAATGTTAGTTTTTAATATGCAGTGATCCAAAGTGATTAAATTAAAATAATTCGAAAATCAATTAAAGATAATGAAAACTCACCCGGAAACCAAAATATTGCTTCTTTTGGAAGAAAATTGGGTGCTTCACTTTTGAAATACTACCTTCAACGTAACCTAACAATGCGATTCATATATTCTCAGAACTCACGATTTTGCCGCCACTGCGAAAGTCATGGAATCTTCTTTATTCACTCTAACTTGTGGTTTCTAGTAGCCTTTTAAATTTAGTGTAGTCCTTGAACTAAATTCAAACAGATAATAATGAATGCAGGGAAATTCCTCTGGGAGATTTAAGGATTGCAAGTTGCGTGTAGAGATAGGCTACATTGAATTTACTAATTTAACCTTACAATATAAAAAGGGCAAATAGGCATAAGGTAGGATGATGAAAATCAATATTTGTTTTTAGCAAATACACCTTGTAACTGGAACGCACTTCATGTTTACCGTACAATTATGACATCCGAAAATAAATATCCTGGGAAAATATTTACAGAGAAAATAATGTTTCACTGACCTGGCGCAAAATGGTCAAGTAGAAGGACCAACAAAATATTGGCTTGGAGGTGGAAATACAGGATAAAATCACCACAGAAAGCAATGCGCACTTTACAAACACTTTGTTAAAATTTATTTTGCATGGGTCGTTTTAGTAACGTTACGACTTCAGCCCATTTGGGTTATTAGAGTGTAATGTTTGTTGAAATCTACAGTCATCCTTGCCCCACGAATTTGACGACGTGGTGACCTAACGTCTCAGACCATACGAAGCCATCGCATGGTCCTAGCAGGTGGTGTCAGCCTGCTAGATTGCTACCTGAGTCCATTGTTGACAGAGATGGAGTGGGACAAGCCCAGCCGCGCAGCAGCAAAACCACAGAAGTTTTACCGCGAGCAACAGCTTCCAATACAACCCATGCTTTTAAATGTACGTGTCTAGACGAGTGTACTCACCGCGTGCTTTTACAGAATGCATTTAAAAGCATGGGTGTTGTTAAAAGGCATGGGTGTGTTTAAAAGGCACGGTTTACTCACGATAAAATCGTTGCGCTTTCCCAGCTCGTGCAAAAGGGTTAAAAGATTAACGTGTAGCGATCGTATGGCTATTCCTAACTTAGGTTACAATGCTCCTTAAAACATCCGTTGACTAAATAATAACGTACTGTTATTGTTAGAATTTAACTTCTTCCTATGTAGTTGAAATTCTGAATGGAACACTTATTAATAATTTAAAAAATAACACGTTTATTATTGCGTAATATATCTATGTTAATCTGTTTTTCTTTCCTATTGTCCAGCCAGCCATATTTTTACGTTCTATTCTCAATATTGTTATATCAAAATGTAATATAAAATGAACCAGGAATGTACAGGATATCATTTTCTCGATTACACAGTGTGTTAAACATATGTCTTAAAAGGCACAGATGGAGGAAAATGCCGGCCGTAATTGAAGTTTGAAAGCAAGGATAGATTTGGAAAGAAGAAATGTTTAGTCAAAGTATTGGAGTTGGTAGCCGCCAGGGTGAATATAGAGCTGTAATATTCCGTTATTTGACGTGTCTGTTTTCATTTTTGGAGGAAAGAAGTTTGTCCGAATGGAAAGAAAACAAGAGAAGGTTAATGTAACTATAAAGGTTGTCATTTGTCGTCTGAAGGGTAAGTAACTTTCTCGTCTCCTAGGAGAGAGTGTATAAATAAAACGGAAGCTGAATTGGCCACAAGGAAGCTCAGTCTGAAAAAAAAAATCGAAACTAAAATGAATTGAAGCGATTTCTCTCCTAAAGCTAATACGCTTTAATTATTTTTTTTTAACAGTGGCATTTTTTCTCGGTCTTGAGTTCGGTATTCTACATTTTTCTACATTTGATCTCAGTATGAAGGCGCTAACAAGGGCAGATCTTAAGTAGAGAGAATTAAATTGTTGCGAAAAATGGTATCCTGATAATTTCGGGTCACTAATTAGCCCAGTGAGAGTCACACGTTTAGGAACTTCATTGTTTGTCTACTACGCTTTGGTAAACGTGTCACGCTTAACCTGAAAATTGAGTATATGTAGAATTTTGTCTGTCGCGCTAATGTTTACCAAACACTTGTCGTTTTACTTTTATATATATCTCATTTGAGAAGTTACGGAACATATGTTCAAAATATAATCGATTCCAGGATCAGTGTGACAGGTTTACCAAAGCGTAGCGCGGAAATTACGCATTTTTGAAACAAGTGACTATCATCGCGATAATTAGACATCCGAAACTAGTCAGGAATCCAGATTTCACAAAGATTAATTATCACGACTTAAGGACTGCCCTTGTAAGTTTTTTGAAACATTCAACTTTTGTCTTCGGAGCAGATACAACAATCAATTTTAATCAGCAAAACCTTTTTCTTTTCAGTCTTAGTGTGCACAATCAAGTACGCACAATTTTCAATATATTTTCAACATATTATAACCTCCAACTTTAACATTACTCATTAGACCAACACTATCTCAGCGGAACACAGAAAAACATACAAAAATATAGAAGACCCAAACACCTATGGCCTTAACGTTCAAAGATAGATTCCGAAAACTATATAAAGTTGAAAATTTTCTGATATTGTTGCGTAAACACACATGGAAATGCTATCTATAGCCCTTAACAACAGAGATAAAAAATATGTAACATACTCCCCGGGGTTCAGTAAGTGATACAGCTATATGTATATCTTCCCCATTTTGTGTCTGATGATCTTTATTTGATCCTTTTGCGTTTATGGCTTATTCATTTCCATTTTAAAACTGTTTTCTGAACTCTATTAGCAGAAATTAATAATTGAAAGCCTATAAGTAATATTAACTAACATGGCTGTTTTCGGACTATACTTTGATTTTCTGATAATAATGGTATATTTCAATTGTTTGCACCATTTAAACGATTTCTATTCATGAACCGTTTACTAAAATACGAGTATAACAATGTGTTTTACAAAAAGATCCATTTGACAATAATATAGACAATTATTTATGTGTCGATAATAACATTTTATGCTTTTTGGACAAGGATAGTTGGCTGAATATCGAGAGAAATGTTGGTTGGATGAACAATGAGTTACGTAAAACTCTATAATCGCGAAATACCTGTGATCATACTGTAAAATGGCTCAGCTGACCATTTAAATATTCTTATAATTATTATAGTACTTCTGCCCAGTATCCTTATCTTTATTGCCATCTTCCACAAATTCTGATCTTGCCTACTCTGATCTCATACGCTGAGCTATTATCTCTCAACGTAAAATAAGCCATTTCTTGGTCGTCCATATCGCTGAGGTACTCATCTAATTACACACTAACAAAACACTCGGATTGGCAACAGAAACTATGACAAGGCAACCACGAATTATTGGGAAATTTGTTCCGCACAGGACGAGGTCCCGTATATCTTGCCTCATGCTCATGTGATGACTGCTTAACGGCATCAGTTAGGTAGGTTGTGGGTATGGTTAGTTGCATGAATGAAAGTTGCATGAGCGAAAGAAACACAAAATGATGCAGTAATTAAGTGGAACATGTTTAATGTACAAGATATATCATAAACTGCGCCTCGTGGGTTATGGGTTAACTACAACGGTGATTTAGAAGTGGCAACACTGATATAATTAACTTGTTTCACCGGTAGACAACGGTGTTAAAGTTAGATATTTGTTATATACCGCCCTAAACAATGTTTAAACGTGCAAACCAGAGTACGTTGATCAAGGTTCAGATGGCACGAGTGGAATATGCAAGTCAGATCTACAAATGATTACCTGAGGCGTGTGGTAACAGTGCTCTTTCTGCCTTATCGAACGGTTGCGAAATAGACTGCGGCATTCGAAGTGGGGCGCCAGTCAGCAGGCAGAAACATGGTAATGGCTGTATTCGAACGGCTACGGATCAACATAATGTGTAAGCATTGGGAGCATTGATCGAACATGATCTGTGATGGACTTGTAGTGAAAAGGTTAATGCACTTAATATTTCGTCTCCATTAGTGTACCACATGCTAACACACGAACTCGACATGCGAAAGATTGCAGCCAGATGAGTATCGCATGTTGCGACGTAGGTGTAAATGTTGCACCGATGGAAATGTGCACGCTTACACACCTGAATGTTACACGCAGGAAGGTGCTCATTTTCTGAACCGTATTATTGCGAGTGATGAAACATATGAGAGATCCCACGAACCGGAATTACTGAAACGCCAGTCCAGTGAATGGCGCTATCCAGCGTCCCCGAACCAAGAAAGGTCAAACAAAAGGCACCAACCGTCAGGGCCATGATGATAATGTCCTATGATCAAGAAATACATTATCCTCTCAGAACAAGTGCTACTAGGCGCTTACCACAAACGCTCACTACAATGCCTCGTACCTGAATCACCATACTGCTCCTGCGATACTGATGGTGGTTGGGAGATACTGAAGCACCCGCCATATTCTCCGGATATTAGCACTTGCGATTTTGATTTGTTCCCCAAAATAAAAGAACCTCTTCGTGGGTAACGTTCCCATAGTACTCCCACCATTGTTAGTTCCTTAGGGCGCTCTCTCGAAACACTCACACAAACAGGAATGGGAGTCTCAGCAGTGCTTAACGTCTGCCATATACCTGGAAAAGTGTTCACCAGACAGTAAGGGGATATATCGAGGAAATGCAGTCATGTTCTCTAAGTTATCATAAGTAATAGCATCAAGAATAAGATGTAGATTAGAAAAAATGTTGTGTCCAGGAACACAAAAGTTTTGACAGGTAGAAATAATAGTAGGTAAAACATGAGAATGACAATTGGCCATAGCTTTTCCATATTATAATCAGTTTTAAGAAGAAATAGAACGCCAGAAATAGAACGTCAATTATCTAAGTTCAACCGATGACTTTTCTTCCGTAGGAGAATAAGCACTGCTCTTCTAGTTGATATGGGAAGCAAACCATAGCCGATAGCAATTTGTAGCATTTTGAGAAAATGAGGAAATAGGTGTTTCCACAATTTTTGATAAAATTCAACACTGAGGCCATCATACCCACTAGATTTTCGCTTATGAAGTTGAGACACTGCCATGATTAGTTCAGGTAACGTAAAGTTACTATCACATTTGTCATCCTCAGATATTGTAGGGAGATTAGTCCAAAATTCAGGGTTATCTATATTAGGTCTCGGCATAAAGGTATTTATATGTTCGGATTACTTGTTGAATGCGTGTAGTATCCGTGACTAAATCACCATCCACTTGAAGTTGTACAATATTATTATACGGATTTTCTGTTTCATTTCGCGTTAAAAAACAGATGAAGAGGAATTATAAGCTTTAGCCACAATACATTGCTCTTTATACATTATACCATAGACGTCTCTGGAGTAAAACTGTTGTAATGATGAACAGCATTCACGGTATAAAGCAATATTCTCCTGAGTGTTAAGTCCTGTAGACAACAGATATTCACATGGGTGGAGCAGAACTTGGTATGTAGAATGGGACTCAAAATGGGAATATTTGGGAGAGGACCTTCATTTCCGCTTTCAGGTCTTCCCACAACTTTATCATGTCATCAGTATGGAGAGATAAGATAGCATAATATTCCAGCAGATGTTTAATTACGGAACAATAAGCACTGTTAGAAATTAATGTATTTGAAAGAGTCCGGTACGGTTTCTTGCTAGATGTATGAAGAAACTGAAATATACATTTGGCACTGTGGTGATCAGAAAAAGGTGAATGATAAGACACTGTTTGAATAAAACTGAAAATAGATGGTGTGGTGTAGATTCGGTCTAATCTGCTTTGAGGCAAGTGAGATTGCGATCCTCTATACGTAAATCTAAGTTCAGTAGGGTGAAAATTACGAAAGGCGACATCCAAATTAAATTTGTTTAGAAATTGAACTAAAGATTGAGCAGGTTGAACTTGTAGTTTCTGGCTATTCATACGATCTATAGGCGCCAAAGTGACATTACAGTCACCGCACAATATAATAAAATCCACTGGTAGAAATTGGGAAGATAGTCCATAAGCGTTGAACACAGGCCTTCTTCGTTTCTTTCTGTAGAAAATACGCATTTATGAGTAGAAGTTTACGAGAGTAGCTGTTAGTTCAAGAACTTGTACATGACCTGGGACGAAAATATCACATTGAAAAATGTGTCAGCTACTGAGAAGAGAATCATGAAACATAATGGCAGTACCATTTGCACGGTGTTGCACGGGATTTATCCAAACACTATAATCTTGAAATTTATGATATCGTGTGACAGACAAGTCTGTTTATTGAAAACAAGCAATAAAGGGTGAGTGCTGTTGGAGGAATTTCTCATCTAAGATTTGCTTGTGGAGAAATGTAAGTACGCACACATTCAAACTGACAAGATGCACGAAATAGAGAAAAAACACTAAATATAGCTAGCGAAAGGAAAAGCTCGGAATCTTATACAATACTTAAATAGTCAATGGATTTTACGATTTGCTGTATTCTGCGTCGAAGATTAAGATTCACAGTAGTCATAAGCTCACAAAGCAAAGAACGAAGACCATGTACATCATCAGTATATATTTTCACAATTGGAAGGATTTAAAAAAAAAACTTTTAATCAAAGTCACGTAGAGATTCAGAAAGATTAGGTTCTAGGGGACGTTCATCCAGATCTTGTACCGAAGAGGCACCTGAACAGATAGAAAGTGTATCACTAGGGTCATGCGGGGTAAGTTTAAGGTTGTCAGCATCATCTTCATAGTTCTGTTTACGTTTATGTTTATCACTAGTAGGCAAGGAGATACCCAGGGAAGTCTCTCCTTGATCACTTGTTATTGTTTCCTCAGGAATAACAGCGGAGACATTCAGGTCGGAACTAGAAGCCACAGAAGTCGAATCCATCTCGGGAAGGGCGTGAACCATAGTGCTGTTACCGCCCATACAATTCATTTTAACTTATGTTATCTTATCGAAACCAACCAATTCAGCATCATAAATATCACTATCAGGATTCACAGAAATTTCAGACTGTTCAGATTGCTTTTCAAGATCTATTACAGGTACTGCACTGTGGGGGGTTGTAGGGGGACAGCATCAGTGTGAGGTAGCTTAAATAGTCTGACGTGACAGCCAGGAACGAGTTTCGTTGTGAACAGCAAGTTGCTGTTCTTTATCAAATGTCCCATTATTTTTGTGGTACCTGTAGACAAAGCTTCATTGTACTTGTTGTAACAGACCGACTACGAATTACAGATGATAAAAGAGTATTACAGATATTGAGTGTTAGAGAAGTAACAGCAAAAGTCATTTAGTGGTTGAGAGGATGGTGGTAAAGTAGGAAAATTAGCATCAGTGGGGAAGAGTGGCTGCTTTGGGGAACAAAGACAGCTCACATGACCTATTCCTGAACAATGATAACGTTTGAGATCTTCAAGAGACAAATAAATTGTGTAATTAGTATTATTAAATGTAATGTTAAAGGACGTTGGCAGACTATGATTATCATTTTTTGAGAATAACATGTAAACGATACGACGGAAAGACTGTTTATGTGACAACTGTGGGTGTTGAGTCCCAATATGTGGGGGATGTATTGGACTCATGATTTTGTCATAAGGCTTCAATACTGTCTCTAAAATATTAGTCGGGATGTCTGGAATAGCATTTGACAAAATCACTATGGTCGCTGATTAAACATATCGACGAATTGGGTAAAACTATCGTTGACTATTACTCCACCTTCCTTTAACAGAGTTGGAGTATTGGTTCTGGTCTCATAAACGTAAATTCAAGTCCTGAGATTCTCAAAGTATGAGTAATCTGATTAGCGCCTACAACCTTCGGTACTTCAAGTAGGAAATCCTACAAGGTTATACCGTCAATAGCGTCTCCGATCAATGCTAGATTCTTACTTACGGTTTGTGTAGAGCTACCAGTGGAAGGGCGGAGTGGAATAGTAGCTGCTGGTCAGATGGGTCCATTCGGGGCAACAGTGAACACTTTTTGAATTTCGGTGATGACGTAAGTTGTCGGAGTTTGCGGGAAACTTATTAATCCAAAGATCAATGTATAACTAAGCAAGGCCCCTGACAGGGAAGTATGAGTAACAGTAGCGCCCTAGTGTCAGAGGAACGCAACACCAAACAAAATCAATATTCAGTACTTCGCGTGGCATGACGGGTTGGTTCTAATTTGTAAGTAGAATTTGATAAGTATTTTTAAATTTTCCGGTTACATGATAGGCAAATCTCAACTGTTACCATATATCATGGCCTAGTGAAGTCTAGACTAATTCCCCTGTCGCGAGAGACACTGTGATAGCATGACTTGCTTTGATTGGCTGTTGTTGTCGTTACCTAGCTGGCGATTTGCAATGCTAGAATGCAGAAATATTTCTCTAAACTAATACGCCTTGCTTAACGACAGTATCTGCCAGTTGCATCATACATCATTGAGCCAATGTAAATGCTTTACCCGTTTTCTACATACCTTGGTTGCTTTTTGAAGTAAAGCAGCGATGTACGAAGGCAAAGAACCAAGAGCGCCTGAGGCAGTCGATTGATGAGGTAAAACAATCTTTGTCACAGAAGATGAAGTTGCAATCGTGTGTTGTTCCATGGCTGGTGTTGAACAGTAGAGAGGAAAAAAATAGAAGCTTCTGGTGTAGTTGTTCACTAATTACTACTTTCAAGTTCACTAAATAAAACCACCACTATTCACACAAAAGTTAGCAACTTCAGTTGAAAACAAAAACGTATAAAGGCACGTAAAATCACACACGTTCTCTTTATCGTGTCTGTCAGGTATTCTATCAATAGATAGATATATAGAAAGAAAGACAAATGTTTGCTATGGCAAATAACCTGCACTATTACACATATAAATGTAGCACACTGCACACATTTGTCCAAACTGTGACGTTATTACTTAAGTATCAACGAGTACAACGGGAATAACATACCCGATAAGAGTCTAGTTTTTTGAGTAGTGCCATTCAATATAGCTGACGCCACGTAATAAATACATCAAAAAGAGAAAGTAACAGAGAGAATAGAGTGACCGACGCCTATGGCGGACAGTAATCATAGCAATCAATAAATAACTGACTGTAAAACAGCATTTTTATGAACGATAGACTAAAACTGTATAATATTATAAATATTATTATAAACCAACAATTATTAAAACGAATGCGCACTGGATGGGCATAATTAGCCATTTTCGCGCTAGATTATATCATATGAATACGACGTCACGAGACGTTTATACAACTAACTACAGGCGTGACGGATGTTAGAACCAGATGAACTCGAAAAAAAACAAAAAAAAAAAAAAAAACACGCGAACCTACCAACTTCAGGCTGCCATCCTGGTGCACACAATCAGAACTTACGAGAGTACTATTTATTCCTAATTTTGCATATTGATATGCTAATTTCGTTAAATATATACTAATGATTAAATCGGAAGTTGGAAGAGGGAAATAAATAAAAAAAACTGTTTAAGGAAAATTAACCGAATATGAATAACAGTTTTCTTATTTCTTGGAACGGAACCTTTTAATATAATATTTAGAATGTTTACATGATCCATGTGTACTGCCTAGACAGTTTCCGGGTATTGTATTAGGTATATTTCGAAGAATAATATACCTATTGAGATCGGTACGATATCTAAGCATATATTTATATATTAACGCGCTAGCGGTCATAATTTTGAAGATATTTGAACCAAATTTTTATATGTTATTTCTAGGCTTAAAAGCTCGGTTACATTCGTTAATGAGCAAAATCGGTCGCCATCTGGGATCCAAAATGGCCGCCGGACCCATTGTTGTATAGAATACACAGCCTAAACTGCTGGGGCTATTGAAATCAAATTTGGGATAAAGGTGAAACATCACTCTTTGATTACGAAAATGTTACATAATGAATTCAAGGACGCCATCTAGGATCCAAATGGTGGAAGCAAGAAATATATTTTCCATATAGTTTGAGCTAGAGATACGAAATTTGGCATAAAGGTATATTGTCACAAGTAGTTCAAGAAAATATTAAGAAATGTTGAAAAAATCGACATCTTGAATCCAAAATGTCCGCCGAACATATTGTTGTATAGAATACACAGCCTAAACGGCTGCAACTAGAAATATCAAATTTGGTAACATGGTGCATTATCACTTGCATGTTACTAAAATATTACATGATGTATCCAAAGACGCCATCTTGAATCAGAAATAGCGGACCTAAAAATATTTTCCAAACAGTTTCAACTAGAGAAACTAAATTTGGCATAAAATGCATTATGACGAGAAGTTTAGGGAAATATTACATTTGGGAATAGTCGCCATCTTGGATCCAAAACTGCCGCCCCAAGAACTTAATTTCCAAATCATTGAAGGTAAAGAAACGAAATTTTCTTTGAAGGTATATGACCAAGAGTAGGTTACAATGAATGGGGCAAACCTCCCTTTTGGGGGCGCACCCCCCCCCCCCCGGGG